>JANHAD010000251.1:0-35208 GCA_026226035.1 Clarireedia monteithiana
TTTTTTTTTTTTTTTTTTTTTTTTTTTTTTTTTTTTTTAACAACTTATATAAATCTAAAACTATAGTAGGTCGGCTAGCGGCTAACCCGCTAGCGGCTAGATGTATATAGTGTTTTAAGTATATACAATACTATATATAATAAAGAGATATTAAAAGTCTAGCCTTAATTAAGAAAATAATAATAAAAATAATAATAATAGTATTTTAAATTCAAACTTCAACTTATAATATTAAAGAAAGTATTAAACTAAACTAGCCTAATTGTATAATATTAAGATAATATTAAGTATTGTCTATTTAAATATCGAATATTAAGTTAATATTAAGCTTAGTAGTAATAATTTGATAATTCTAATTTGATTAGTAAGTAGTTTAAAAATTAAATAACTAAGTTAAATGATATTTTCAAGTGTAAATCTCTGTATCTTATAAGAATTTAAGTGTAGCTTCGATGCTAGACTTAGTATCTAATAAAAAAGAGAGGCTAAGGTAGTATATATTAAGTGAGTTTTTAAACTTTAACTAAGTATTAGTAAGTAGACAATAATTGATAAAAAGGTGTTTAGAAGTCTTCTTTTTACTATATTTATACTTATTGTTACTAGTTAGACTAAGTTAATATATATAAGTTTTAATATAGTTGTAGCTTAGCTTTAACTAATAAAAGGTATTAATTGTAACTCGCTTGATTTTAAAAGAGATTGTTAACTTAGATTTAAAAGTTAATTTATAAGTTAAAATATAGTTAGTCTCGAAGTTAGTATATTTAAATTTAGTTTTAATTTAGTTTAATATTAATTCTTATTTTTAAATCTTGATTCTCTTAATACTAACACCTAAGTAAGCGAAGCTAATTATATAAAAGTCTAGTTCTTCGCTAATACTCGCCTTAGTTAACTTATCTACTATTTCATTTCTATTAATATTGTAATAGTTTGAAACTTAAACTAATTTAATATTAGTACTTTTATTGACTATTTAAATATTAGTATTATATATTCTTATTAATTACTTTTAATTTAAGTTATTGTTTAGCGATTGAAGTCTAAGTAAAGTAACTTGATTATTATTATAAACAGTATATTCTTAATTTAACTAAGCTAGCTAGTTAGCTAATTTGATAGTTTAAATGATTCCCTCTAGTTCACTATTATAGACTAACTGATTTAAGCTAATATTCTACTTATACACTTAGATTAACTTTTAATTAATATCTAAAAAGATTAATCTAACCTTTATTCTAATCTCGATTTACAGTTGAAACTTATTAGTATAAAAGGAGTATTAATTATCAACTTATATTAATACTATATCTTAGTAATCTAATAATTTGTTCTCTTTTAATAGGCGATTAATCCAGATATTAAAAGGGGTAGCTAGAGTCTAAAAAGGAAATCTGAATAGCTATATCAATTTTAAATTAGTTATATTAACTAGTAGATATATTAAATACTTAATATAATCGATTTAAGTAGGTTTTAACTTCGACTTTGATTTAGGCTTCTTGATTTGTAGTAGAGCTAGCTAGTTACTATCTAAGCTTATAATGTTGTTGTAGTTATAATAACTATTATAGTAGTTCTAATACTCTTTTTAAAGAAGCTTATAAATTAGATAACTTCTTAAAAGTTTAAATAATCGAAAGGCGTATTAGTAAGTAGTGTTAGCAAATCTAATATTTAAAGATATTAATATAGCTTTAATATCTATAGCTAATATAAAACTAGTTTTAAATACTTCTAATATTTTCTAAAAAGCAAGGTTCTAAAAACTTTGAAGTTGGTTATTAAAGTTAACTTGTTTTTTATATTAAATTGAAGAGTTGTAGTTTGAGATATTAGTAATATAAGCGATGTATAGCTAGTGTATAGCGAGGGGGAATAAACTAATCTAAGTATTAGCTAGTTAGCTAATTCAAAGGAAAGTTGATTTAATTTGACTAATTTAAATTAAGATATAATTCTTATATTTTAATATATTATCAAATTAAATCCCTAGCTACTTTACTAGCTTGGAGGGGTGTATAACTTCCTAATTCGATAATTTAACTGAATTAGTTACTGATTATCTAGAAAAGAAGTAGATTAGCTTAGTCTTTTTAAAGTCAAACTTAATTACAATTTATATAAGTTTGAGATTATAATAAGTTAGTTAGTAGTTAACTCGCTAGCAGCTAGATATATATAAGGTTTAAGTATATACAATATTATATATAATAAAGAGATATTAAGAGACTAGCCTTGAATAAAGAAATAATAGTAAAAATAACAATAATAACTTTAAAACTCTAAATTCAAAATTATAATATTAAGGAAAGTATTAAATCAAACTAGCTCAATTATATAATATTAAAATGATATTAAATATTATCTATTTAAATATCAAATATTAAACTAATATTAAATATTAATAAAGATAATTTAATAAATCCAATTTAATTAGTAAGCAATTTAAAAGTTAGATAACTAGGTTAAATAATATTTTCAAGTATAAATTTCAATATCTTGTAAGAATTCAAATATAGCTTTAATACTAAGTTTAGTATCTAATAAAAGAGGTAAGCTAAGATAGTATATATTAAATAAGTCTTTAAGCTTTAACTAAGTACTAATAAGTAGATAATAGCTAATAAGAAAGTATTCGAAAGTCTCCTTTTTATTATATTTATATTTGTTATTACTAGTTAAATCGAGTCGATATATATAAACTTTAATATAATTATAGCTTAGCTTTAGCTAGTAGAAAGCGCTAGCTATAACTCACTTAATTTTTAAAAGGATTACTAGCTTAGATTTAAAAGCTAATTTATAAGTTAAAATATAATTAGTCTTAAAATCGAAGTATTTAAACTTGGATTTAGTTTGATTTAATATTAATTTTTATTTCTAAATCTTAATTCTTTTAATACTAGCATTTAGATAAACGAAGCTAATTATATAAAAGTCTAGCTCTTCGCTAATACTCACTTTAACTAATTTATCTACTATTTTATTCTTATTAACATTATAATAACTAGAAACCTAAACTAATTTAATATTAGTATTTTTATTAATTATTTATATACTAATATTATATATCTTTATTAATTACTCTTAACTTAAGTTGTTATTTAATAATTGAAGTTTAAATAGAGTAGTTTGATTATTATTATATATTATATATTCTTAGTCTAACCAAGCTAGCTAGCTAGTTAATTTAATAATCTAAGTAATTTCTTCTAATTCACTATTATAAACTAATTAATTTAAGTTGATATTCTATTTATACATTCGAATTAGCTTTTAATTAGTATTTAAAAGAGCTAGTCTAATCTCTATTCTAATCTCGGTTTACAATTAGAACTTGTTAATATAAAAGAAATATTAATTATAAATTTATATTAATACTAAATTTCAATAATCTAAAACTTCATCTTCTTTTAACAAGCGACTAATCTAGATATTATAGAATGTAGTTAGAATTCAAAAAAGGAATTTAAATAGTTATATTAATTTCAAACTAATTATATTAACTAGTAAGTATATTAACTACTTAATTCAATCAATTTAAATTAGTTTTAACTTCAACTTTGACTTTAACTTCTTAATCTATAGTAGAACTAGCTAATCGCTATTTAAACTTATAATATTTTAGCTTTCCTAATAACTATTATAGTAATTATAGTTATAGTAGTTTTCTTAAAGAAGCTTATAAATTAAGTAGTTTCTTAAAAGTTTAAAAGATCGAAAGATATATTAGTAGATTGTAATATTTAAGCGAATATTAAAAAGGACTAGTACAGCTTCGATATCTATAATCAAAGTAAAACTAATCTTAAATACCTCTAATATCTTCTATAAAGTAAGATTCTAAAAGTTATAAAGTTAGTTATTAAAACTAACTTATCTTTATATTAAATTAAGAAGTTGTAATCTAAGATACTAATAATATAAACAACGTATAATTAGTATATAGCAAAGAGAAATAGACCGATTTAAATATTAATTAGTCGATTAATTCGAAAGAAAGCTAATTTAACTTAACTAGTTTGAATTAAGATATAGTTTTTATATTTTAATATATTATTAAATTAAATTCCTAGCTACTTCACTAACTTAAAAGGGTGTATAAGTTGTTAATTTAATAGCTTTATTAAATTAGTTGCTAAACTTCTAAAAAAATAAATTAGCTTAGTTTTCTTTAAATTAAACTTGATATTATTTACTATTTCGAGAGTATATAACTTATTAGCCTCTCTTTCTAAGATCTTACAATTCTTCTTAATATTAGTTAAGCTAACTGCTAATATAATATTATTTATATAACTCTAAATCAAGTAGCTAATAATTGAGAAAAGATTCTTAATATAAATCAAGAATAAAATCGAACTAATCAAACTACTTTAAGGAATTCTAGTATTAATAAGTTTAAAAGACTCAATTTAATTATCGAAAGTTAGTCTTAGCTGTTTAGCTTTTAGAAAGTAACTAATCTAAGTTATAAGATTAAGTGGAAATTTTAGCTTTTTTAAAATAGTAAGTAGTTAGTTCTTAGATATATAATCGAAAGCCTCTTTGATATTAAGAAATAAAACTAATATTTTAAACTTATTTATTTGATTTTCCTCGATTTTATTCGCTAATAATAACATTATATCGACTGCAAACTTTTTTAATTTACTTCTAATTTGAAAGTTATATAGTAAGGTGCTAGTCTCAATTAAATAATCTAATCTCTTTATTAATATCCTTTTATTAACTTTTCTAAAGTAGTTTAATAGTAATATCACTTTATAAGTTTTAAGAATCGAATAATCAAGCTTTTTTAACTTCTTAAAAATAGCTTCTATTACTTAGCGCTAGTAAGTCAAATGATAGTTATAATTAATAAGTAGGCTAAAGACTTTATAAAATAAGTTACAAATAGTTTGATAAGCTTTAATGATAATTTCCTAGTTAATTCTATTTAACTCTAGAGTTTTTCCTTTGATTTTCATTGAATAAGCTCTTTTTAGCTTGCTAGCGGCTAGCTTCAACCAAGTATCGACTTTACAAATATCCTAGGTAGAACTAGTCGAAATTAAGAGCTTTAGAAATAAAGTAGCTCTCAAAATAGCTGCTTTTCTATCGAAAGTTGACTAGTTTAAAATCGAGGGTAATTATCAACTCAAGTAGCTTTTAATGTAATTAAAAGCCTTGAAAATTGATTTCAAGTCTTTAGTCTTCAAGAAGATATTCTAATAACTCCTTTTAATATACTTAATAACTGAAAAATAAAGTTTTCTAACTAAATTATAACTTTAACTTTAACTTCTTTACTCTCTTAGTATAGTTTTGCATAGCTCCTTTAGTTCAGAGGTCTACTATAGCTTGGCTCTCAGTTTAAACTTTATTTTTGAAATTGTATTAGCTACTACTAGCTCGATTAATCACGTTAATTTAGAAGAGATATTCTCAAAATAAATTATATTTAACACTTCAAGTTTTAACTTTATTCTCTTGATTTCTGAAGAGTCTTGGTTGAGAACTAGGCTCTTCTTAGCTAAATCAACTAGCTTATCTTTAAACAAGTTCTAATCAGCCTTCTTAGTATTAAAGAACTAAAAAGGATTTAAATAGTTTTGAAAACTTAGATTCTTGATTATAAAGAAGATAGATAGATAATCTAAGCTTAGGCTGTTTAATACTTACTAGTTATCTATACACCTCGCTACCTCTAAGGTAGCAAATATCAAATCTAAGATTGAAAAACTAATTCCTTAAAAGAAAGTTTTAATTTTAACTTTATTTAAGAGTTCAAGGTTATTATCTTCGATCTAGTTGACTAAACAGGTTCCAGCTTAAGTGTTAGCTACTAAGAAGTCCTACTAAGAGTAATAAATATTAAAATCTCCTAAAATAAATAAATTAGTTAAAATAGTTTTTGGAAATAAACTTCTCTTAACTATTTTAAACCTCTCACTTTCTCGCTAGCTAGTCTTATTATAAATATTAACTATTTCGAGTATATTGATTCTTTAGCCTAGTTTGACTATTAATAAGTCCGAATCCGAATTATCTAGTATTAATATCACTCTAATCTCAAGAACTTTTAAAATATATATCAAGATTCAAGACTTGAATTTGTAGATTAGTACTAGAAACTAGTTTAAGCTAAGGTAGAATATAGACTAACTTTGAAGATAATTCCGGTTCTTAACTATAATCCAAGGCTCTTGGATTATTAATAAGTCAATTTTTAACTTGATAGCAAGCTTGAGAGTTACTTTAATTCCCAGTAAACTTTTGTTAAAATTCATTTATAATACCCGGATATCCTAGCTATTTATAAACTAATATTAACTCTTTTCGTTTCCTTATACACCTCATACGATTTCGAATCGCTAGCGTAAAGTTGAGAGTAATTATAACACTT
Source organism: Clarireedia monteithiana (assembly GCA_026226035.1). Classification (NCBI taxonomy): domain Eukaryota; kingdom Fungi; phylum Ascomycota; class Leotiomycetes; order Helotiales; family Rutstroemiaceae; genus Clarireedia; species Clarireedia monteithiana. The sequence continues at coordinate 6,395 of JANHAD010000251.1, forward strand.
TAAAGCTAAGTGAGAACAAGCTTTTCTATAAATATTATAAATGTTATAAGAGTGTTGAGAGGTTGAGTGAGGTTCCGCGTATAAGCTATACTTAGCTTGGCGTTAGCAAAATTAAATTATATATCTGAATCCTTGATATTTAATATACTAAGTTGACTTTACTATATTTAACAATCTTTCAGCTTTAACTGATATTCCAACGATGTAAACTCGGTTCCTTATACACCTCTCGACTTCTTCACTAGTTTTGAAAGAGACTACTACTAAGCCAGCTCGCTTAGCCGCGCAATTAGCTTTTAAGGAGAGCTAATAAGAAGTTTCAATTAGTTTAAAGTTGAGAGAGAAATTGAAGGTTTTTATTTATTTCAAGATTAGTCTTATACTTTCAAGAGTGTTGAAATCGCCTGTAAGGATCCCGTATAATACTACTTTATACTAAGGTTCGTCCTTTTAAATAGTCTTAAAATTGATAAGATTTTTCCAAATATCTAGCTTCTCAATTAGGAAATTAGTAGTATAAGGAGGTGTAGTAGTAAGGACCAAGTTCTTCTTATTGGCGGCGCTAGTGATAGCCGAAACAACTAGGCTTTTAACCCTTTTAGCCTCGAAAGCCTTATTTATCAAATTGCAAATAGCAAGAGTAGAGAAAGAAGTCGGAAGATCACAGATTAGAATTAGGCGGTTTTAAAGCTTTTGTTTAGGCTGTTTAGCCTTAGGCTTGGCCTAGACTGTCTGCCATTCATTGGAAGCCCCTGGGGCCCCGGCAGCAGCGATGTTGGCGAAGGAAGGTCGATTTGGATTTTATACAATTTTTGTGATTTTTAGCGGTTGAGTCGCCGGGACAGCGGGGTTCACCGGGCGGGTCACCGGGAGGGTCACCGGGAGGGTCACCGGGGGCATGGCAGGAGCTTTAGCAGGAGCTTTAGCTTTAGCTTGAGCTTCGACTCGGCGGGTTGTATATTTGAGGTTGTTTATTTGAGAAACTAATTGATCAGTGACTTTTTTGACTTTTCCGAATTCGGTATAGTCCCGGAATATCTCAATTAAGTCCAGAATAAGGCTTTGTTTATCACGTGATTCAGTGAGAGTGTAAGCTTTAACTAAAAGGTCTCGAGCTTTCAAAATAAGTTTATTAGTTGGATCGTTAATAGAAGTTGTATTAGAGGTTGATTTCGGATTTTTATTGATCTGGTCTGCTGAGAATGGGTTAGCCCTTTTGGGAAGGCGGAGGGGAATAGTACCGGGTCTAGTGGTAATGTCCGGGGTAAGTCCAGCTAAAGGGTCCAAGCTTAGTATATCTAAGAGGCTAGATATATCAAAGTTAAAGTTGAATCGAAGTATCCTAAGTAGTGATAGCGACGATATAATATTTATAGTAGCGTCTATAGTGTCCGCGATTACCGGAGGGCTTAACCGAATGACTGTTTGTACCGAAGAAGTGCTAGAATCTAAAGTTGGGTGCTAGACAAGGGTTAAGAGGTTTATTTTGAAGACCGACGGTGATATATCACCTAATATAGTGTACTATAGCTTAGACAAGTGTCCTTGGCTCTTAGACACACCTCAAATCCTTAATACCTTCAAATATTTGCAATTAAGCAAGTTGTACTTAATATCGTGTCTTTAATGTTGCCGGTTCAGACAGTCAAAAATGAAGGTCTGGAAGTGTTGGAAGTGGCGGTGACGATGGCGACGACGATATCTCGGGCGCTAAGAGGGGTACCGAGGTGCTTTTAGGCTTGTTCGGACCGCAGATGTACGCTGAAGCCAGCTATGTCTTTTTTATTGATGATTTTTATTGGGTTTGATGGTTTTTCGATTTTTTTTTTTTTTTTTTATTTATTTATTTTAACGACTTGTATGAGTCTGAGACTATAATAGGTCGGCTAGCGGCTAACCCGCTAGCGGCTAGGTGTATATAGTGTTTTAGGTACATGCAATGCTATATATAATAAAGAGATACTAAGGGTCTAGCCCTGGTTAAGGAAATAATAATAAAAATAACAATAATAGCGTCTTAAATCCAAACTCCGACTCACGATATTAAGGAAAGTATTAAGCTAAACCAGCCCAATTGTATAATATTAAGACAATATTAAGTATTGTCCGTCCAAATATCGAACATTAAGCCGGTATTAAGCTTAGTAGTAACAATTTGATAATTCCAATTTAATTAGTAAGTAGTTTAAAGGTTAGGTGACTGGGTCAGATGATATTTTCGAGTGCAAATCTCTGTATCTCGCAGGAATTCAAGTATAGCTTCGATACTAGGCTTGGTATCTAATAAAAGGGGGAGGCTAAGGTAGTATATATTAAGTGAATCTTTGAGCTTTAGCCGAGTGTTAGTGAGTAGGCGACAGTTGATAAAAAGGTGTTCAAAAGTCTCCTTTTTACTATATTTGCACTTATTGTTGCTAGTTAGGCTGAGTCGGTATATATAAGCTTTAATATAATTGTAGCCTAGCTTTAGCTGATAAAAGGTGCTAGCTGTAGCTCGCTTGGTCTTAGAGGGGATTACTAGCTTAGATCTAAAAGCTAATTCGTAGATTGAAGTATAGTTAGTCTCAGAGTCAGTGTGTTTAAGCTTAGCTTTAACTTAGTTCAATGCTAATTCCTATTTCTAAGTCTTGATTCTCTTAATACTAACGTCTAAGTAGGCGAAGCTAATTATATAAAAGTCCAGTTCTTTGCTAGTACCCGCTTTAACCAGCTTATCTACTATTTCGTTCCCGTCGATATCGTAGTAGCTTAGAACCCAGGCTAATTTGATACTAGTACTTTTATTGACTATTTGAGTGCTAACGTCGTATATCCTTATTAATTGTTCTTAGCTTAGGTCATTGTTCAGCAATTAAAGCCTAAGTAAAGTAGCTTGATTATCATTATAAACAGTATATTCTTAGTCTAGCCAAGCTAGCTAGCTAGCTAATTTGATAGCCTAAATGATTCTCTCCAGTTCGCTATTGTAGACTAGCTGATTTAAGTTAATATTTCACTTATACACTCGGATTAGCTTTTGATTAGCGTTTAGAAAAGCTAATCCAACCTCTATTCCAATCTCGGTTTGCAGTTGGAACTTATTAGTATAAAAGGAGTACTGATTATCAACTTATATTAGTACTATATCCCAGTAATCTAATAATTTATCCTCTTTTGATAAGCAACTAATCCGGATATTAAAGGGGGTAGCTAAAGTCTAGAAGGGAAATCTGAATAGCTATATCGATTCCAAGCTAGCTATATCGACTAGCAGGTATATTGAACGCCTAATACAGTCGATTTAAGTAGGTTTTAACTTCAGCTTTGATTTAGGCTTCTTGATCTATAGCAAAGCTAGCTAATCGCTGTTTAAGCTTATAATATTGTTATAGTTATAGTAGCTATTATAGTAATCCTAGTACCTCTCTCAAAGAAGCTTATAAATTAGATAGCTTCTTAAGAATTTAAGTGATCGAAAAGCATATTAGTAGGCGGCGCTAGCAAGCTTAATATCCGGAGGTACTAATACGACTTCAATATCTATAATTAATATAAAGCTAGTTTTAAATACTCTTAGTATTTTCTAGAGAGTAAGGTTTTAAAGACTTCGAAGTTGGTTATTAAAGTTAGTTTATCCTTTATATTAAATTAGAGAGCTGTAGTCTGAGATACTAGTGATATAAACGACGTATAGCTAGCGTACAACGAGAGAGAATAAACTAGTCTAAGTATTAGCTAATCAGCTAATTCGAAGAAAAACTGATTTAACTTGACTAATTCGAATTGAAATATAATTCTTGTATTTTAGTATATTGTCGAACTAAATTCTTAGCCACCTTACTAATTTAGAAGGGTATATAACTTCCTGATTAGATAATTTAACTGAATTAGTCGCTGATTATCTAGAAAAGAAGTAGATTAACTTAGTTTTTCTAAGATCAAACTCGATACTATTCGCTATTCTAAATATATATAGCTTATTAGCCTCTCTTTCCAGAGTTTTATAGTTCTTCTTTAAGCTAGTAGAGTTAGTAACTAATATAATATCGTCTATATAACTTCAAATTGAGTAGCTAATAGTTAGGAAAAGATTCCTAATATAAATCAAGAATAAAATCAAACTAATCAGACTATCTTAAAGAATTCTAATATTAATAGGTTTAAAAGACTTAATTTGACTGTTAAAAGCTAGTCTCAGCTATCTAGCTTCTAAGAAGTAGCTAACCCAAGCTATAAGACTAAGTAGAAGTTTTAACTCTTTTAAAACTGTGAGTAGCTAGTTCTTAGATATATAATCGAAAGCCCTTTTAATATTAAAGAATAAGATTAATATCTTAAACTTATTTATATAATCTCCCTCGATTTTATTCGCTAACAACAATACTATATTAATTACAAACTTTTTCAATCTACTTCTAATTTGAGAGTTGTATAGTAAGGTGCTAGTCTCGGCTAAATAGTCTAATCTCTTTACTAATATCCTCTTACTAACCTTTCCAAAGTAGTTCAATAGTAATATCACTCTATAAGCTTTTAGAATTAAATAGTCAAGCTTTTTTAACTTCTTAAGAATAGCTCTTATTGCTTGGCGCTAGCAAGTCAAGTGGTAGTCGAAATTAATAAGAAGACTAAAGACCTTATAAAATAAATTAAGAATAGTTTGATAAGCTTTAATAATAATTTCCTAGCTAATTCCATCTAGTCTCAGAGTTTTTCCTTTGATTTTCGCTGAACAAGCTCTTTCCAGCTCGCTAGCGGCTAGCTTGAGCTAAGTATCGACTTTATAAGTATCCTAAGTAGGGCTAGTCGAAATTGGGGGTTCTGGGAATAAGGTAGCTTTCAGAATAGCTACTTTTCTATTAAAAGTTAACTAATTTAAAATCGAGAGTAGTTGTTAACTTAAGTAGCTTTTTATATAGCTAAAAGCTTTAAAAATTGATTTCGGGTTTTTAGTCTCTAAGAAGATATTTCAATAGCTCCGTTTAATATACTTAATAGCTGAAAAATAAAGGTTTCTAACTAGATTATAACTTTGACTTTGATTTTTACTTCTTTATACTCTTAGTATTGATTTCTGTAATTCCTTTAGCTCGAGAGTTTATTAAAGCTTAGCTCTTAGCTTAAGCTTTATTCTTGAAATCGCACTAGCTGCCGCTAGCCCAATTAATCGCGTTAACTTAGAAGAGATATTCTTAAAATAAATCACACTTGATATTTCAAAGTTTAACCTAGTTCTTATAACTTTTAGAAGGTCTTAGTTGAGAACTAAGCTCTTCTTAGTTAAATCAACTAGTCTATCTTTGAACAAGTCTCAATCAGCCTTCTTAGTATCAAAAAACTAAAATAGATTTAAATAGCTTTGAAAACTTAAATTCTTAATTATAAAGAAGATAGATAAGTAATCTAAGTTTAAGTTGTTTAGTACTTACTAGTTATCTATATACCTCGTCACCTTTAAAGTAGTAAGTGTCAGATCTAAGACTGAAAAGCTAGAGCTTTGAAAGAAGGTTTTAACTTTAATTTTATTTAAAAATTCAAAGTTATTATTTTTAATCCAATTGACTAATCAGGTTCCAGCTTGAGTATTAGCTACTAAAGGGTCCTACTAAGGGTAATAAGCGTTGAAATCTTTTAGAATAAACAAATTAGTCGAAATAGCCTTTGGAAACAAGCTTCTTTCAACTATTTTAACTCTTTTGCCTTCTTACTAACTAATCTTATTGTAGACGTTGACTATTTCAAGTGTGTTAATTCCTTGACCAAGTTAGACTATTAGTAAGTCCGAATTTAAATTATCTAATACTAGTATTACTCTAATCTCAAGAACTTTTAAAGTGTATATTAAAGTTCAAGGTTTAAATTTATAAGTTAGTACTAAGAGCTAGTTGAAGCTGAGGTAGAATATAAACTAGCTTTGAAAGTAATTCTAGTTCTTAGTTATAATCCAAGGTTCTTAGATTATTAATAAGTCGATTTTTAAATTAATAATAAGTTGAAGAGCTACTTTAGTTCTTGATAAACTTTTGTTAAAATTTATTTGTAATACTTAGATATTCTAGCTATTTATAAGTTAATATTAACTCTCTTTGTTGCCTTATACACCTCACACGATTTTAAGTCGCTAGCGTAAGGTTAGGAGCAGTTAAAACACTTTAAAGCTAAATAAGTATAAACTTTCTCGCGAATATTACAGATGTTGTAAGAGTACTAAGAGGTTGAGTAAAGCTTTATATATAAACTATATTTAGCTTAGTGTTAGCAAAATTAAGTTATATACTCGAATCCTTAGCACTTAATATATTAAATTGACTTTATTATACTTAGTAATTTCTCAACTTTGATTAATATTTTAGTAATATAAATTTAGTTTCTTATATACTTCTCAATCTCCTTACTAGTTTTAAAAGAGACTACTACTGATCCTACTTACTTAGCCGCGCGATTAGCTTCTAAAGAGAGTTAATAAAAAGTTCTAATTAGTTTAAAGTTAAGAGAGAAATTAAAAATTTTTATCTTTTTTAAGACTAGTCTTATATCTTTAAAAGTATTAAAGTTGTTTGTAAAGATTCTATATAATACTACTTTATACTAAGATTTGTTCTTTTAAATAATCTTAAAATTAATAAGATTTTTTTAAATATCGAGCTTTTTAATTAAGAAATCGATAATAAAAAGAGATATAATAATTAAAACTAAGTTTTTCTTATTAGTAGCGCTAATAATAGTTGAGACAATTAGACTTTTAACTTCTTTAATCTTAAAAATCTTATTTATCAAGTTGCGAATAAGAAAAGTTGAAAAAAGAATTAGAATATTATAAATTAAGATCAATCGATTTTAAAGTTTAAATTTAGTTTAGAGCTTAACTTTAAATTTAATAGTTATCTATTTAAAAGTCTTAGAAGCTTTAGTAATAGTAATATTAGCGAAGGTAGCTTAAGCTAGATTTTAAACGATTTTCATTACTTTTAATATTAATTAAGTCTTTAAAATAATAAAGGTTATTAAGAAAGTTGTTAGAAATATAATAAGAGTTTTAATAAAAACTTTAACTTTGATTTGAGTTTAAACTTCGACTTAGTAAATTGTATATTTTAAGTTATTAATTTAAGAAACTAATTAGTTAGTAACTTTTTTAACTTTATTAAATTTAATATAGTTTTAGAATATTTTAATAAAATTAAAAATAAAGCTTTATTTATTTTAAAAGTTAGTAAGAGTATAAACTTTAATTAAAAAGTCTCAAACTTTTAAAATAAGTTTATTAATTGAGTTATTAGTTAAAGTTGTATTTAAAGTTGATTTCGAATTTTTATTAATCTAATCTACTAAAAATAGATTAGCTTTTTTAAGAAAGTAGAAGAGAATAGTATTAAGTTTAATAATTATATTAAAAGTAAATTTAACTAAAAAGTTTAAGTTTAATATATTTAAAAGACTAGATATATTAAAGTTAAAGTTAAATTGAAGAGTTACTAAAAGTAATAATAAAGTAGTAATATTTATAATAGTGTTTATAATAAAAAGGTTAGACTTAATAACTATAGTTACTAAGAAGGTAATTAAGAAGAAACTAATTTAAATAATATCTTAATTATTAATTAAAGTTGAAAAAGTAATTATTTTAAATACTTTTAATATTAAAGTTAATATCTCACTTTTTAAAAAGTATATTAATATTAAGAAAGCTTTTACAAGCTTTTAGACAACCTTTTTATCAATTTCTAAATTTTAATTTTTTAATATTATCTTAATATTATCTTAAATCCACGATTTAAACTTAATATTATCTTGATATTAAAATATTTAGAAATATTAAAATTCGATAATAATAGTAATATCTTAATAACAAGGAAGTATATTAATAAGCGGATAGCTTTATTAAGTTCGTAGAAGTATATATAATTAGAATAAATGTTTTTTATTTATTTTATTAATAATTTTTAATTGTTTTTTAATAATTTTATTGTTTTTAGTTTTTTAAGAAAATTCTATAATATAAAGTTAAAATCGACGAAATCGATGGTGACAGCGATATCTTAACAGCGTCGAGTTATATAATAAAACCGATTACTTTATTAAATTCACTATATTATAATTAATAAAAGTATTAAAAGATTAAATCGATTTAAATAAAAATTCGTCTTTTTTCAATAAAAGTTCGTTTTTTAAATATTATTAAAATATAGATAATAGTTTTTCAATATTTTTATGTTTTTATAAAGTTTTTAGTAAAAAATTCGAAATATAAGGTAAAATATTATAAAATCGATAACGACAACAATATCTCAATAACACTGAGTTGTATAACAAAGCTAATTACTTTATTAAATCCACTATACTATAATTAATAAAAGTATTAAAAGATTAAGTCGATTTAAATAAGAATTCGAAGTTTTTTTTTTTTATTTTTTTTTTTATTTATTTTTACAACCTATATAAGTCTAAGACTATAATAAGTTAACTAGTAGCTATCTCACTAACAACTAAATGTATATAGTATTTTAAGTATATATAATACTATATATAATAAAGAGATATTAAAGATCTAGCTCTGATTAAAGAAATAATAGTAAAAATAATAATAATAGCATTTTAAATCTAAACTCTATCTTATAATATTAAAGAAAGTATTAAGTTGAATTAGTTTAATTATATAATATTAAGATGATATTAAGTATTATCCATCTAAATATCGGATATTAAGTTGGTATTAAACTTTAATAATAATAATATAATAATTTAATTTAATAATCTAAAATAATTAATAAGCAATTTAAAAGTTAAATAACTAAGTTAAATAATATTTGCAAATACAAATTTCAATCTCACGTAGAAATTCGAGAGTGGCTTCGATATTAAGCTTAGTATTTAATAAGAAAGGTAAGCTAAAATAGTATATATTAAAAGAGTCTTTAAACTTAATATAAGTATTAGTAAATAGTCGATAGTTAATAAGAAAGTATTCTAAAGTCTCTTTTTTACTATATTTATATTTATTATTACTAGTCAAGTTAAGTTGATATATATAAACTTTGAAGTAACTATAATTTAACTTCAACTAATAAAAGGTATTAACTATAACTTACTTAATCTTAAAAAGAGACTACTAACTTGAATTTAAATACTAATTTATATATTAAAGTGTAATTAATCTCAAAGTTAGTATATTTAAGTCTAGCTTTTATTTAGTTTAATACTAGTTTCTATTTTTAAATTTTAATTCTCTTAATATTAACATCTAAGTAAACGAAGCTAGTTATATAAAAGTCTAGTTTTTTACTAATACTTACTTTAGCTAGCTTATTTATTATTTTATTTCTATCAATATTATAATAGTTAAGAATTTAAACTAATTTAATACTAATATCTTTATTAATTATTTAAGTATTAACTTCGTATATCTTTATTAGTTGTTTTTAATTTAAATTATTATTTAGCAATTAAAACTTAAGTAAAGTAACTTGATTATTATTATAAACTATATATTCTTAATCTAACTAAGTTAACTAACTAACTAATTTAATAATCTAAATAATCCTTTTTAGTTTATTATTATAGATTAGTTGATTTAAATTAATATTCTATTTATATATTTAGATTAGCTCTTGATTATTATTTAATAAAGCTAATCTAACCTCTATTCCAATCTTAGTTTATAATTAAGATTTGTTAATATAAAAGAAATACTAATTATTAACTTATATTAATACTAAGTCTTGATAATCTAAAGCTTTATTTTCTTTAAAAAAGCGACTAATTCGAATATTAAAAAGGGAATCGAGAGTTTAAAAAAGGAATTTAAATAACTATATTAGTTCCAAGCTAGTTATATCGACTAGCAGATATATTAACTATCTAATTCAATTAATTTAAATTAGTTTTAACTTTAACTTTGTTTTAAACTTCTTAATTCGCAGTAGAATTAGCTAGTCGCTATCTAAACTTATAATATTATTATAATTATAGTAGCTATTATAATAGTTCTAATATCTCTTTTAAAGAAGTTTATAAATTAGATAGCTTCTTAAAAGTTTAAGAGATTAAAAAGTATATTAGTAGGTTATAGTATTTAAGTAAATATCTAAGAGGATTAATATAGCTTTAATATTTATAATTAAAGCGAGACTAGTTTTAAATCTCTTTAATATCTTTTAAAAAGCAAGATTTTAAAAGCTGCGAAGTTAGCTATTAAAATTAGTTTATTCTTTATACTAAATTAGAGAGCTGTAGTTTGAAATACTAATAATATAAATAATATATAACTAATATATAATGAAAGAGAATAAGCTAGTTTGAATATTAGCTAGTCGACTAATTTAAAAGAAAACTAATTTAACTTAACTAATCTAAGTTAAGATATAATTCTTATATTTTAGTATATTATTAAATTAAATTCCCAGCTACCTTACTAGCTTAGAAAGATGTATAACTTGTTAATCTAGCAATTTAACCGAATTAGTTATTAAACTCTTAGAAAAAAAGTAAATTAACTTAGTTTTTTTAAAATTAAATTTAATACTATTCACTATTTTAAGAGTATATAGTTTATTAACCTTTCTTTCTAAAGTTTTACAATTCTTTTTAAAATTAGTTAAGCTAATAACTAATACTATATCGTCTATATAATTCTAAACTAAATAGTTAATAATCGAGAATAGATTCTTAATATAAATCAAGAATAATATCAAACTAATTAAGCTACTTTAAGGAATTCTAATATTAATAAGTTTAAAAAACTCAATTTAATTATCGAAAGCTAATCTTAATTATCTAGCTTCTAAGAAGTAACTAACTTAAGTTATAAAACTAAATAGAAGTTTTAACTCTTTTAAAATAGTAAGTAATCAGTTCTTAGATATATAATCGAAAGCCTTTTTAATATCGAGAAATAAAACTAATATCTTAAGTTTATTTATATAATCTCCTTTAATTTTATTTACTAATAATAATACTATATTAATTATAAACTTTTTCAATCTACTTCCAATTTAAGAGTTATATAGCAAGGTGCTAGTCTTAGTTAAATAGCTTAATCTCTTTACTAATATTCTCTTATTAACTTTCTCAAAGCAATTCAATAACGATATTACTTTATAAGCTTTTAAAATTAAATAGTTAAACTTTTTTAACTTTTTAAAAATAGTTTTTATTACTTAGCGCTAGCAAGTCGGATAATAGCTGAAATTGATAAGAAGGTTGAAGACTTTATAAAATAAGTTAGAAATAGCTTAATAGACTTTAATAATAATTTCCTAGTTAATTCCGTTTAGCTCCGAAGTTTTTCTTTTAATTTTCGTTAAACAAGCTCTTTCCAGCTCGTTAGCGGCTAGCTTAAACCAAGTATCAACTTTATAAGTATCCTAAATAGGACTAGTCGAAATTGAAGGCTTTAAGAACAAAGTAGCTCTCAAAATAGTCGCTTTTCTATTAAAAGTTAACTAGTTTGAAATCGAAGGTAGTTAGCGACTTAAGTGACTTTTAGTATAGCTAAAGGCTTTAAAGATTGTCTTCAAGTCTTTAGTCTCTAAGAAAGTATTCTAGTAACTCCGTTTAATATACTTAATAGCTGAAAAGTAAAAGTTTCTAACTAAGTTATAACTTTGACTTTGACTTTTATTTCTTTGTACTTTTAATATTAATTTCTGTAATTCCTTTAGCTTAAGGGTTTATTAAGGCTTGGCTCTCAGTTTAAGCTTTATTCTCAGAATCGTACTAGCCGCCGCTAGCCCGATTAATCGTGTTAGCTTAGAAGAGATATTTTCAAAATAAGTTATACTCGACACTTTAAAGTTTAACTCGGTTCTTGTGATTTCTGAGAAGTCTTAGTTGAGAACTAGACTCTTCTTAGCTAAATTAACTAGCCTATCTTTAAACAAGTCCTAATTAGCTTTCTTAGTATCAAAGAACTGAAGAGGATTTAAGTAACTTTGAAAACTTAAATTCTTGATTATAAAGAAAATAGATAAGTGATTTAAGCCTAAGTTGTTAAGTACTTGCTAATTATCTATACACCTCGCTACCCTTGAAGTAGCAAGAGTCAGATCTAAGACTGAAGAGCTAAAGCCTCGAAAGAAGGTTTTAATCTCAACTTTATTTAAGAGTTCAAGATTATTGTCTTCGATCCAACTAACTAATCGGGTTCTAGCTTGGGTATTAGCTGCTGAGGGGTTCTACTAAGAGTGATAAGTATTGAAATCCTTTAAAATAAGCAAATTAGTCGAAATAGTTTTTGGAAACAAACTTCTCTTAATTGTTTTTAACCTTTTACTTTCTCTTTAGTTAGTCTTATTGTAGATATTGATTATCTTAAGTATATTAATTCTATAACCAAGTTAGACTATTAATAAGTCTAAATCCAAATTATCCGGCGCTAGTATCACTCTAATCTCAAGAACTTTTAAAATATATATCAAAGTTCAAAGTTTGAATTTACAAGTTAGTGTTAAGAGCTAATTGAAGTTGAGGTAGGATATAAACTAACTTTGAAGGTAATTCCGGTTCTTAGCTATAATCCAAGGCTCTTAAATTATTAATAAGTTAATTTTTAACTTGATAACAAAGTTAAAAGTTACTTTAATCCTCAGTAAACTTTTATTAAGATTTATCTATAATACTCGAATATCCTAGCTATTTATAAGCTAATATTAACCCTTTTCGTCACCTTATATACCTTATACGATTTTAAGTTGCTAGCGTAAGACTAAGAGCAGTTATAGTACTTTAAAGCTAAGTAAGAATAAGTTTTTTTACAAATACTATAAATATTATAAAAGTGTTAAAAGGTCGAGTGAGGTTCTATATATAAGCTATATTTAACTTAGTATCAACAAAATTAAGTTATATATCTAAATCCTTAATACTTAGTATATTAAATTAATTTTACTATACTTAGTAATTTCTTAGTTTTGATTGATATTCTAATAATATAAACTCGATTTTTAATATACTTCTCAACCTTCTTACTAGTCTTGAAAGAGACTATTATAGATTCAACTTACTTAACTACACAATTAGCTTTTAAAGAGAGTTAATAAAAAGTTCTAATTAGTTTAAAGTTAAGAGAGAAATTAAAAGTCTTGATTTCTTTTAAAACTAGTTTTATACTTTCAAAGATATTAAAGTTATTTATAAGAATCTTATATAATACTACTTTATACTAAAGTTTATCTTTTTAAATAGTTTTAAATTTAATAAGATTTTTTTAAATATTAAACTTCTTAATTAAGAAATTAATAATATAAAAAGATATAATAATAAGAATTAGATTCTTCTTATTAATAATATTAGTAATAATTGAGATAACTAAGCTTTTAACTCTTTTAACCTCGAAAGTTTTATTTATTAAATTGTGAATAAAAAGAGTTAAAAAGGAGGTTAGAATATTACAAATTAGAATTAATTAATTCTAAGATTTAAATTTAGTTTTAAACTTAACTATCTTCTATTCTAAAGCTTCGAAGGTCTTAGTAATAGCGATGTTAGCAAAAGTAGCCTAAGTTGAATTTTAAATAATTTTTATAACTTTTAATAACTAAGTTACTAAAATAGTAAAAATTATTAAATAGATTTATAGAAAAGTTGTTGAGAATATAGTTAAAACTTTAATAGAAACTTTAACTTTAGTTTAAACTTCAATTTAATAAATTATATATTCTAGATTATTAATCTAAAAGATTAATTAATTAGTAACTTTTTTAACTTTTTCGAATTTAGTATAATCTCGAAATATCTTAATAAGATTAAAAATAAAGCTTTGTTTATTTTAAAAGTTAATAAAAGTGTAAATTTTAACTAATAAGTTTTAGACTTCTAAAATAAACTTATTAACTAAGTTATTAATTGAAGTTATATTAAAGATTGATTTTAGATTTTTATTAATCTAGTTTATTAAAAATAGATTAGTTCTTTTAAAGAGGTAGAAGAAAATAGTATTAAGTTTAATAGTAATATTTAAAGTAGAATTAATTAAAAGATCTAAACTTAGTATATTTGAAAAGCTAGATATATTAAAGTTAGAGTTAAATTAAAATATTCTAAGTAATAATAATAACAATATAATATTTATAATAATATTTATAGTATTTGCAATTATTAGAGAGTTTAATTAAATAATTATTTATATTGAAAAAGTGTTAAAATCTAAAGTTAAATATTAAATAGAGATTGAAAAATTTATTTTGAAGATCGATAATAATATATTACTTAATATAATATATTATAACTTAAATAAATGTTTTTAGCTTTTAGATATATTTCAATTTCTTAATACTTTTAAATATTCACAATTAAACAAGTTATATTTAATATTATATCTTTATTATTATTAGTTTAGACAACTAAAATAGTTATTTAGAAATATTAGAAATAATAGTAATAGTAGTATTAATAATAATATCTTAGATACTAAGAAAGGTATTAAAGTACTTTTAAGTTTATTTAGTTTACAAGTATATATTGAAGCTAGTTATATTTTTTTATTAATAATTTTTATTAATATTTATTGCTTTTTCAATGTTTTTATAATTTTTTAAAGTTTTTTAATAAAAATTTCAAAATATAAAGTAAAATATTGTAAAATCGATAATGACGATAATATCTTAATAATATCGAGTTATATAATAAAGTTGATTACTTTATTCAATTCATTGTATTGTAATTAATAAGAATATTAAAAGATTAAGTTGATTTAAATAAAAATTCATTTTTTTTCAATGAAAGTTCGTTTTTATATAACTTAAGTTATATAAATCTAGTATTTAAGTTTGTTTATTTTAAGATTTAGTTATTATATAAGTTTTAACTAATAAGTCTTAAACTTTATAAAGATACTATTATTATTATTTTTATTATTATTTTTTTAACCAAAGCTAAACTTTTAATATCTTTTTATTATATATAATATTATATATATTTAAAACACTATATACTCCTAGCTGCTAGCAAGATAGCTGCTAGCCAACTTACTATAATCTTAGACTTATATAGATTGTAAAAATAAAAAAAATAAAAAAAAAAAAGGTTGTAAAAATGAAAAAAAAAAAAAAAAAAAACAATAATTACTTTAAAACTTCGAACTTAAAATCACGATATTAAGGAAAGTATTAAGCTAAACTAGCTTAATTATATAATATTAAGACGATATTAAATATTATCTATCTAAATATCAAATATTAAACTAGTATTAAACTTAATAGTAATAATTTAGTAATCTAATTTAATTAGTAAGTAATTTAAAAGTTAAATAACTAAGTTAAATAATATTTTCGAATATAGATCTTAATCTTATAAAGGAATTTAAGAGTAGTTTCGATATTAAGTTTAATATCTAATAAAAGAAAGAGGTTGAAATAGTATATATTAAAAGAATTTTTAAACTTAGTATAAACTTTAGTAAGTAGTTAATAGTTAATAAGAAAGTGTTTAGAAATCTCCTTTTTATTATATTTATATTTATTATCGTTAATCAAATCGAGTTAGTATATATAAGCTTTGAAATAATTATAATTTAATTTAAACTAATAAAAAACATTAGTTGTAACTTACTTAGTTTTAAAAAGAATTATTAACTTAGCTTTAAAAGCTAATTTATAGATTAAAATATAATTAGTTTCAAAGTCTATATATTTAAGTTTGAATTTAGCTTGATTTAATACTAATTTTTATTTTTAGATCTTAATTCTTTTAATACTAATATCTAAATAAACGAAGTTAATTATATAAAAATCTAGTTTTTTACTAATACTTGTTTTAACTAGTTTATCCATTATTTTATTCTTATTGATATTATAGTAGCTTGGAATTTAAACTAATTTAATATTAGTATTTTTATTAACTATTTAAATATTAATATTATATATTTTTATTAATTGCTCTTAGTTTAAATTATTATTTAGTAATTATAGTCTAAGTAAAGTAGTTTAATTATTATTATAAATTATATATTTTTAATTTAATTAAATTAGCTTATTAACTAATTTGATAACCTAAGTAATCTCTTCTAATTCGCTATTATAAACTAATTAATTTAAACTAATATTCTACTTATATATTTAAATTAACTTTTAATTAGTATTTAGAAAAGTTAGTTTAACCTCTATTTTAATCTCAATTTATAATTAGAACCTATTAGTATAAAAGAAGTATTGATTATAAACTTATATTAATATTAAGTTTTAATAATTTAAAGCTTTGTTTTCTTTAGAAAGACAATTAATTCGGATATTAAAAAAGAAAATAGAAGTTTAAAAAAGGAATTTAAATAGTTATATTAGTTCCAAGTTAGCTATATTAACTAGTAAATATATTAACTATCTAATTTAATCGATTTAAGTTAGTTTTAACTTCGACTTTAACTTTAATTTCTTTTTTTTTTTTTCATTTTAACAACTTATATAAGTTTGAAACTATAATAAGTTAGTTAGTAGTTAACTTACTAGTAGCTAGATATATATAATATTTTAAATATATATAATATTATATATAATAAAGAGATACTAAAAGTCTAACTTTGATTAAGGAAATAATAATAAAAATAATAATAATAGTATTTTAAATTCAAATTCCAACTTATAATATTAAGGAAAGTATTAAGCTAAACTAGTTTAATTATATAATATTAAGATAATATTAAATATTATCTATTTAAATATCGAAAATTAAATTGATATTAAGTTTTAATAATAATAATTTAATAATCTAATTTAATTAGTAAGTAGTTTATTAGTTAGATAACTAGGTTAGATAATATTTTCAAATATAGATTTTAGTTTTACAAAGAAATTTGAAGGTAGCTTCAATATTAAACTTAATATCTAATAAGAAGGAGAGGTTAAAATAGTGTATATTAAAAAAGTTTTTAAACTTTATCTAAATACTAGTAAGTAAGTAACAGCTAATAAGAAAATATTCAAAAGTCTTCTTTTTATTATATTTATATTTATTATTATTAGTTAAACTAAGTTGATATATATAAACTTTGATATAATTATAGCTTAATTTTAATTAATAAAAAGTGTTAACTATAATTCGCTTAATTTTAAAGAGAATTACTAGTTTAGATCTAAAAGCTAATTTGTATATTAAAATATAATTAGTTTTTAAATCAATATATTTAAACTTGGATTTAGTTTAGTTTAATATTAATTTTTATTTCTAAATCTTAATTCTTTTAATATTAGTATTTAAATAAACGAAGTTAGTTATATAAAAGTCTAGCTTTTTATTAATACTTACTTTAATTAGCTTATTCACTATTTTATTTTTATTAATATTATAATAATCTAGAACCTAAGTTAATTTAATATTAGTACTTTTATTAACTATTTAGATATTAGTATTATATATCTTTATTTATTGCTTTTAACTTAAATTATTATTTAGTAATTAAAACTTAAATAAAATAGCTTAGTTATTATTATAGACTATATATTCTTGATTTAGTTAAGTTAGTTAATTAGCTAATTTAATAGTTTAAATAATCCTTTCTAATTCGTTATTATAAACTAGTTGATTTAAGCTGATATTCTATTTATATACTCGAATTAGCTTTTGATTAGTATTTAGAAAAGCTAGTTTAACCTCTATTTTAATCTTAATATATAATTAGAATTTGTTAGTATAAAAGAAATACTAATTATTAACTTATATTAATATTAAGTTTTAGTAATTTAATACTTTGTTTTTTTTAAATAAGCGATTAATCCAGATATTAAAGAGAGTAGTTAAAGTCTAAAAAGGGAATTTAAATAACTATATTAGTTCTAAACTAATTATATTAATTAGTAAGTATATTAACTATTTAATTTAATTGATTTAAATTAACTTTAGTTTCAACTTTGACTTTGACTTTTTAATTTATAATAAGACTAACTAGTTACTATTTAAGCTTATAATATCCTAGCTTTCTTAATAACTATTATAATAATTATTATAATAGTAACTATTATAATAATCTTTCTAAAAAAACTTATAAATTAGATAGCTTTTTAAGAGTTTAAATAATCGAAAAGTATATTAGTAGGTTATACTAACAAACTTAATATCTAGAGATACTAATATAGCTTCAATATTTATAATTAAAGCGAGACTAATTTTAAATACTTCTAATATTTTCTAAAAAGTAAGATTTTAAAAGTTATAAAGTTGACTTTTAAAATTAACTTATCTTTTATATTAAATCGAGAAGCTGTAATCTGAGATACTAGCAATATAAGCGATATATAGTTAATATACTATAAAGAGAAATAAACTAATTTAAATATTAACTAATTAACTAATTTGAAAGAAAGTTAATTTAATTTAATTAATTTGAATCGAGATATAATTCTTGTATTTTAGTATATTATCAAACTAAATTCCTAGTTATTTTATTAGCTTAGAAGAGTATATAACTTCCTAATTTAGTAATTTAACCGAATTAGTTACTGAATATCTAAAAAAGAAGTAAATTAACTCGGTTTTTCTAAAGTCAAACTTGATACTATTTATTGTTTTAAAAGTATATAGTTTATTAGCTTCTCTTTCTAAAATCTTATAGTTCTTTTTAAAACTAGTTAAGTTAACTACTAGTATAATATCGTCTATATAACTTTAAATTAAATAGCTAATAATTAAGAAAAGATTCCTAATATAAATTAAAAATAAAATTAAATTTATTAAGTTACTTTGAGGAATTCTAGTATTAATAAGTTTAAAAGATTTAATTTAATTATTAAAAGCTAATCTTAGCTATTTAGCTTTTAAAAAGTAATTAATCTAAATTATAAAATTAAATAGAAGTTTTAACTTTTTTAAAATTATAAATAACTGGTTTTTAGATATATAATTGAAAACTCTTTTAATATTCAGAAATAAAACTAAAGTTTTAAACTTATTTATATAATCTTCTTTAATTTTATTTACTAGTAACAACACTATATTAACTGTAAACTTTTTCAACTTACTTTCAATTTAAAAGTTATATAATAAAGTATTAATCTTAATTAAGTAGTTTAAATACTTTGTTAATATTCTCTTATTAATCTTCTTAAAGTAATTAAATAATAATATTATCTTATAAGCTTTAGAAATTGAATAATTAAGTTTTTTTAATTTTTTGAAAATAGCTTTTATTACTTAATACTAATAAGTTAGATAATAGTCGAAATTAATAAAGAGGTTAAAAACTTTATAAAATAAATTAGAAATAGTTTAATAAGTTTTAATAATAATTTTCTAGTTAATTCTATTTAACTTCAAAGTTTTTCTTTTAATTTTTATTAAATAAACTCTTTCTAGTTTACTAATAGCTAGTTTAAGTTAAATATCAACTTTATAAATATTCTAAGTAGAATTAATCGAAATTAGAGATTCTAAAAACAAAGTAACTTTTAAAATAACTGTTTTTCTATCAAAAGTTAACTAGTTTAAAATTAAGAAAAAGTTTCAACTTAAGTAGCTTTTAGTATAGTTAAAAGCTTTAAAAATTAATTTTAGATCTTTAGTTTTCAAGAAAATATTCTAGTAACTCTGTTTAATATATTTGATAGTTAAGAAATATAAGTTTCTAACTAAGTTATAATTTTAGTTTTAACTTCTTTATTCTCTTAATATTATTTTATATAGTTTTTTTAACTTGAAAGTCTACTATAATTTAGCTCTTAGTTTAAACTTTATTCTCGAAATCGCGTTAATCGCTATTAATCTAATAAGTTGTATTAATTTAAAAAAGATATTTTTAAAATAAATTATACTTAATACTTTAAAGTTTAATTTAGTTTTTATAACTTCTAAAAAGTCTTAATTAAGAATTAGACTTTTCTTAATTAAATCAACTAATTTATTTTTAAATAAATTCTAATCAATTTTCTTAATATTAAAAAATTAAAAAGGATTTAAATAGCTTTAATTTAATTTTAGATTTTTAATTATAAAAAAGATTAAATAATAATCTAAGTTTAAACTATTTAATACTTACTAATTATCTATATACTTTACAACTTTTAAAGTAATAAAAGTTAGATTTAAGACTAATAAATTAAAGTTTTAAAAGAAAGTTTTAATTTTAATTTTATTTAAAAGTTCAAGGTTATTATCTTTAATCTAATTAACTAATTAGATTCTAACTTGAGTATTAGTTATTAAGAGGTTTTATTAAGAATAATAAGTATTAAAATCTTTTAAAATAAACAAATTAATTAAAATAATTTATAAAAATAAACTTCTTTTAACTGTTTTCAACTTCTCGCCTTCTTACTAACTAGTTTTATTATAAATATTAATTATTTCAAGTATATTATTTCTTTAATCTAATTAGACTATTAATAAGTTTGAATCTAAATTATTTAATATTAATATTACTTTAATTTCAAGAACTTTTGAAATATATATTAAAGTTCGAAGTTTGAATTCGCAAGTTAGTATTAGAAGCTAGTTGAAGTTGAAGTAAGTTATAGATCGGCTCTGAAGGTAATTTTAGTTTTCAATTATAATCTAAGATTCTTAAATTATTAATAAGTTAATTTTTAATTCGATAATAAAGTTGAGAGTTACTTTAATTCTCAATAAACTTTTATTAAGATTTATTTATAATACTTGAATATTCTAGCTATTTATAAGTTAATATTAACTCTTTTCATTACTTTATATATCTTATATAATTTAAAGTTGTTAGTATAAAGCTGGAAGTAATTATAGTATTTTAAAGTTAAATAAAAATAAGTTTTTTTATAAATATTATAGATATTATAAAAGTGTTAAAAGGTTGAATAAAGCTTTATATATAAGTTATATTTAGTTTAGTATTAGTAAAATTAAGTTATATACTCGAATCTTTAGTATTTTGTATACTAAGTTAACTTTATTATATTTAATAATTTCTTAGTTTTAACTAATATTCTTATAATATAAACCTGATTCCTTATATACTTCTCGACTTTCTTACTAATCTTAAAAGAGACTATTATAAATTTAATTTATTTAGTTATATAATTAGCTTTTAAGAATAATTAATAAAAAGTTCTAATTAATTTAAGATTAAAAGAGGAATTAAAAGTTTTTATCTTTTTTAAAACTAGTTCTATATCTTCAAAGATATTAAAGTTGTTTGTAAAGATTCTATATAATACTACTTTATATTAAAGTTTATTCTTTTAAATAGTTTTAAAATTAATAAGATTTTTCTAAATATCAAGCTTTTTAATCAAAAAATCGATAATATAAAGAAATATTATAGTTAATATTAAATTCTTTTTATTAGCGATATTAATAATCGTTGAGATAATTAGGCTTTTAACTTTTTTAACTTCAAAAGCTTTATTTATCGAATTGTAAATAAAAAGAGTTGAAAAGAAAGTTAGAATATTATAAATTAGAATTAATCGATTTTAAAGTTTAAATTTAGTTTATAGCTTAGCTTTAGACTTTATAGTTTTTTATTCGAAGACTTTAAAAACTTTAATAGTAGTAATATTAATAAAGATAGTTTAAGTTGAATTTTAAATAATTTTAATAATTTTTAATAACTAAGTTATTAAAATAATAAAAGTTACTAAATAAGTTATTAAGAAAGTTTTTAAAAGTATAGTTTTTATAGTTTTAAATTAAGAGAGTTTAAAGGAGGTTTAAGTTTCGATTTAATAAATTATATATTTTAAGTTATTAATTTAGAAAGCTAGTTAATTAGTAATTTTTTTAACTTTATTAAATTCAATATAATTATAGAATATTTTAATAAAATCTAAGATAAAGCTTTATTTATCTTAAAAGTTAATTAAAGTATATACTTTAATTAATAGATTTTAAACTTTTAGAATAAGTTTATTAGTTGAGTTATTAGTAAAGATTATATTAAAAATTAATTTTAGATTTTTATTAACTTGATTTGCTAAAAATAGATTAGCCTTTTTAAAAAGGTAGAAGAAGATAATATTAAGTTTAGTAGTAATATCTAAAGTAGATCTAACTAAAAGATCTAAGCTTAATATATTTAAAAGACTAAATAAATTAATATTAAAATAAAATCGAAAGATTATTAAAAGTGATAATAAAATAATAATATCTATAAAAGTATTTATACTATTTAATATACTTAATATAACTAGTAGGTTAGACTGAATAGTAATAAGAGTTAAAGAAGAAGAAGTTGAATATTAGTTAGTAAAAATTAAAAAAGTAGTTATTTTAAATACTTTTAATATTAAAGTTGATATCTTACTTTTTATAAAATATATTGATATTAAGAAAACTCTTATAAACTCTTAAATAACCTCTTTATTAATTTCTAAATCTTGATTTCTTAATATTATCTTAATATTATTTTAAATCTACAATTTATATTTAATATTATTTTAATATCAAACTATTTAGAAATACTAAAAGTAGTAGTAATAATAATATCTTAAAAACAGAAAGTTGTATTAAAATACAATTTAGACTATTAAGTTTATAAAGTCTTATTAAGTTTTAATAAAACTTAATAATAATACTTTTAATAATTTTTAATTGATTTTTTAATATTTTTGTATTTTGAGGTTTTTCGATAAAAATTTATAATATAAAGTAAAATATTGTAAAATCAATAGTGACAACGATATCTTAATAGTACTAAATTATATAATAAAGCTAATTACTTTATTAAGTCTACTATATTATAATTAATAAAAGTATTAAAAGATTAAGTCGATTTAAATAAGAATTCATCTTTTTTCAATAATATATAATACTTTAGCTTCTTAATCTATAATAAAACTAGCTAGTTACTATCTAAGTTTATAATATTTTAACTTTTTTAGTAACTATTATAATAGCTATTATAATAGTAGTTATTATAATAACTTTTTCAAAGAAGCTTATAAATTAGATAGTTTTTTAAAAGTTTAAAAGATCGAAAAATATATTAATAAGCTATAATATTTAAGTAGATATTAAGAAGAACTAATATAATTTCAATATTTATAATTAAAATAAGATTAGTTTTAAATACTTTTAATATCTTCTAAAAAGCGAGGTTTTAAAAGCTATAAAATTAACTTTTAAAATCAATTTATCCTTTATATTAAATTAAGAAGTTGTAGTTTAAGATACTAATAATACAAATAATATATAGTTAATATATAATAAAGAAAAATAAGTTAATTTAAATATTAGCTAGTCGACTAATTCGAAGGAAAGTTGATTTAACTTAACTAATCTAGATTAAAATATAATTCTTATATTTTAATATATTATCAAACTAAATTTCTAACTACTTTATTAGTTTAAAAAAGTATATAACTTCCTAATTTAGTAATTTAATTGAATTAGTTGTTGAATATTTAGAAAAGAAATAGATTAGTTTAATTTTTCTAAAGTTAAACTTAATACTATTTATTATTTCAAAAGTATATAGCTTATTAACTTCTCTTTCTAAAGTTTTATAATTCTTCTTAAAACTAATCAAGTTAATAGCTAATATAATATTGTTTATATAATTTCAAACTAAGTAGTTAATAGTTAGAAAAAGATTTTTAATATAAATTAAAAATAAAATTAAACTAATTAGACTATTTTGAAAGATTCTAATATTGATAAGCTTAAAAGACTTAATTTAATTATTAAAAGTTAATCTTAGCTATTTAGCTTTTAAAAAGTAGTTAATTTAAATTATAAAACTAAGTGGAAGTTTTAACTTTTTTAAAACTGTAAGTAGTTAATTCTTAAATATATAATTGAAAGCCTCTTTAATATCAAGAAATAAAACTAATATCTTCAACTTATTTATATAATTTTCCTCGATTTTATTTGCTAATAGTATAATAATCTAAATAGTTTAAATTATAAATATCAATAATTTATATATATTATACTTACTTTATTATTTAATATTCTAAAATACTATTTTAAAATACTTAGTATATATATATTATAAATATATAATTCTTGTAACTTTTATATATATATAAACTTTTAAAGCTTTTTAACCTTTTTAACTTTTTAATTATTAATTCTAAGAATAATATAATCTTCTTATATAATATATTATTATATTATCAATAACTTATCTTAATCTCTCTAACTAATTAATAGCTATCTAAATAATATTTTACTAATATCCTCTTTATTTAGAAAACTATTAAATTGTAAAAAGAAAATCTATTTTATTAAAAAGTAATAAGAATATTCATATTTTTACTTATTTATTTTCATCTACTTTTACTTTTATTTACTCTTATTATTATTTCTTCTAACTAACCTTCTGTTAATATATCTTCTTCTTATAATATTGAACTTACTATATTTAAAAAGAATAATAAGATTTCTTAATAATAGTTTTCTACATTTAATATAATCCTTCTTTCTAAGAAAACCTCTTTTAACTAGTTTGAGAACCGCGATAATAATTTAGAAGATAAGTTTATAAATAATATTTATATAAGTTCTTATATTAATATATAAAGTAGAAGAAAAAAGAAAGGAAAAAGAATCGATTTTTAATTTTTTTAACTAAAAGATTAAGAATTTTTATTAGCTTCTATAAATAGTAATATTATAATATTAACTAAATTAGTTTTTAAATTATAAATATAATTAAAGTTGTAATAAATATAACTTGTTAAACTGATTTTCACTCGAATCTTTTCTAATACTACTTTTAGTATTATTATTATTTTTTATTTAACTTCCTCTTTATAAAAATAATAATTATAAAACTAGTCAATCTTTATAATCGAATACTAAGTCTTTACCTTTTAATTGAGAAGATTATTTATCGAAATATATTATATCTTTAACTTACTTATTAAAGAAGCTACTAATTTAATTAAATCGTTCTTATATATTTAATCTACTTATAAACTTTCTTCTTTTAATTAATATTTAGAATACTTCTTTTAAATTATTAATCTAACTAATAAGTTTAATAATAGTTTTAATATCCTTTTGTTTTTTTAAAAGTAAATAATTCTTAATCGATTAACTATATATACTTACTTTAATAAATACTAAGTTTATAAGTATATAAGCGACTAAGTTAAAAGTATCGCTTTAAATTATCTAGAAAGATTATTTTTATAAAAACCTTCTTTGTTTATTAAATAATTAGTTGAAAAACTATATACTTTGTTTTATAATAACTTCGAAGTTGTCTAAATTGAAGTTAAATATCAAGTATTATTTATAACAACTTTAAGTTCTTTATCTTTATTTAAAAAGTTTTATTAATAACTTTATATTCTAGTATCTATTAACTTAGTCTTTAAATAAATAATTTGTAGAGACTTACTTTTCAAGTTTACTAAATATTATTAGAATCGAATTGAAAGTATTTAATATTAAGTTACAACTCTAAAGAAACTCGTTTAATATTTTAATTTTATAAAATAAAAAAACAATTTTAAAAAGTTATTAAAACTATTAAAACTTACTTCTATTATAATATCCACTTCTTTATATTATTCTATTAACACTCTAATCAAGTCTAGTTAAGAAGTTATTATTAATTAGACTAACTACCCTCTTTTAAATTATAGAATTGATTTTATTTATATATCTTTACTAAGATTAGTTAATCCTATCTTTACTAAAATATCCTTTTACTTTATATTAAAAAATCTAACTCTTGCTTCTTAAAACAAAGTAAAAGATAACCTTTTATTTAAAGATATTATTAATTACTTTTATAATATTACTTCTTATTATATTAATACTATTAATATTAATTCTTTCAAATAAAAAGAAGAATACTTTGATATACTAATTAAGTAAGAATAAAAGAATAAATATAAAACTAAAGTTATTATTATTATTTACAATATTAATAACTAAGTAAAAGATTATATTTAATAAAAGACTTTTTATTAGATAAAATAAAAGATATAAGATATTTGAATTTAACAAAGTTACTTGAAAGAAAGTATATAATATTCCTTTATATATTATCAAGAAATTAATATTTATTTTAAATTAAAGCTTTTATTAACTTTAAAGTAAATAACTTTACTTTTATTAATATTATATTCTTTAAGATATTTAACTCGATTTAAAAAATTATAATAAAGAAATTAAAAACCCTTTTATTAATTAAAAGATATAATAGTAAATAAAATTAAGAAATCTTTTATTATATTTATTTAAACTTATTAATTGATAGTTAACTACAAACTTATATTTCTTTTTTAATTATTTACTTTATATACTCTTTAATTCTTAAAAGGAAATAACTTTTTAAAAATCAAATTCTTCTTAACTATAATTAATATAAATTGTATTAGTTTATAAATTTACCTTCTAATTATATTTACTTCTGATTTATAATATATACTCGCGCTAACTTTAATTCTTATAAAATTAACTTTGAATATTAAAAGAATACTAATTAACGAGATTACAAGTTAGATAAATATTAGAGATAACAAGTTAGTATTTACTTAGCTATTCTAATAATGAAAATATTAGTAATACTATAATATATAAAAGTAGAAAATATTCTATCTTATTTTATAAACTAAAAAGTTGAACTGATTTCTACTATAATTATACTATAGTCTTTTAAACTTTACAAGATATTTATATAAAATCAAGTTTATATATTTAAGATAATAAAAATATACTTTAAATAAAAACCGATAATATAACTTATTAATACTATTAGATATTCTAAACCTTTTTAAAGACTTTAAACTAGTTATTTGAAATAACTAGTAAATCTATATATAATTTTAGAAACTATATTTTATATATTTTATAATTATAATAATTAGTATAAACTTAATATTACTTTAATTTATAAGATCGACTAATTACTTAAAAAATAATAAGTTAATAAGAATAATAAAGAAGCTACTTTTTTATTATTTAAATAACTATATTCTATCTTTTACTTTTAATAAACTATTTTAACCTCTTTATTTAAAATTAATATCAAGCTCTCGATCTTTAATAAATACTTAGAATTCTTAGTTATATTCTTTAAGTTCAAATTAAATACTTTACTATCTTATTAACTTTATAATTATAAGATTATTTTAAAAGAAAGTATAAAGAATAAACTTCGTTATAATCTATTATATAAGATATTGATTGAAAAGCTAAAGATTATTAAAGAATATCTTATTAAGAATCTAATTAAAAGATTTATCAAGTTAAATTAAATTTTCTTTATTACTCTAATCCTCTTTATTAAAAAGTTAAATAGATTATTATATTTTTATATTAACTTCTAAATACTTAATACTTTTATTTATAAAGATTATTACTTTCTTTCTTTTATTAATAAGACTTTTACTTAGATTTTTTATATAAAAATCTTTACTAAGCTAAATATTAAATAAATATTCTATTATATTCAAATAAACTTGATTTTAGAAAAGTATATTATATTCTATACTTATTATAATATCTATAAATATAAAGTTATATTCTTCAGATTAACTAATAACTTTGTAATTTACTAATAATATATAAATAATATTCTTTTTAACTATTTGAATATTTTTTATATTATATATTTTAATAATATTCTAATTTATTCTAAAGATATATTTGAGTATTAAGTTTATATTAAACTAATCTTATAATATCTTTAAGATATTAGATTATAAACTAATCTTAAGAAATATAAATTTAATATTACTTATACTAAATATTTAAGATTTATTATCTTAACTAATAATATAAAAATAGATTTCGAGAAAGTTATTATAGTATAATAATAAACTTATCTAATAATAATAAAAAGTATATAATCGTTTCTTAGATTTTATAATTTTTATAAATATTTTATTTATAATTTCAATATTATTACTAAACTTTTAATTAAATTAATTAAAGTTAATATTTCTTTCTATTTTAATAAAAGTTACTAACTAGCTTTCGATATATTTAAATAAATATTAATAAATATACTACTTCTTTAATATTACAATTACTCTCTTCTTTGTATATTAGAAATAAATATATCTAATAGTATTATAATAAATATACTTTCGCAGAAATATAATAACAACTAACTCTTTATAGTATTTTTCTCGAAGATAATATAGTTAATTGAATTAAACTATAAAGTATATAATAAAGAAATACTTATAATTATTAAATTATTTAGTAATTAATAAATAGAGTTTATATTAATCTTTTATTAAATCTATATTTATACTAACTACAAAGCTTTGAAATACTTTATAATTACTAAGTCTTTAAATATATAATAAACTTGATAAGTTAAATTTCTTACTAATTATAATTTTTTAATTATATATTATCTTAATAAAGATAATCTCTTTATAAATATATTAACTTATAAAATCGATAAACTATCTTTATAAAATAAATAAAAGAAGTGAGATAGATTATAGTAATTATTATATAATAATTAAATTAACTTGAAAATTCTTAGTAAACTTCTAATTTTATTAATTAATATTACTTTTCTTAATACTAATAATTCTTTTTCTTCTTCGATCCTTCTTATTAATCGACTTCTTAAAGCTAATCGCTACTTGAAAAACTTATAAAGTTTAAAAGTCTAAGCTATTTATAGCAACTTATATTTAACTCTTAATAGTAACTTGATTTTATATAACAACTATTTTATTATTCTTAATATTTAAAATCTCTATATATTTTTTATTTGTAAAATATATAATTTAGTATCAATATTATATTTTAATATTAAAAAGACTGCTTTTTTATTTATTAAACTCTATTACTAATATAGACTAGCTACTTTAATATATATTTATATTTACAACTATTATATTTATTATAGAAATTCAACTTCTTAAAATAAGATATTAAAATTACTTTATTTCTTACTAATCTTTACTTATATTTAAGAATATATTATAATAGATTATTATAATTTTAATAAAAATAAATAT
>JANHAD010000252.1:0-35062 GCA_026226035.1 Clarireedia monteithiana
CATTACCCGCCCAGCCCATGGGGACCCAGTGGGCGGGACAAGAAGTGGAAAACCCAGCCCATGGGGCCCCATGCCGCAGCCTATCCTCAATCAAGGGGCGTATAGATGAATGCCAATGTGCTTTCCAGCTCTTCGACAGCTCCACGGGTCCCATCTTGGTGCTATTCTCCATTGCATCACCATTTGCAGCAGGAATCATACCAGATGGTATGATAACCCAGTAAATATAATCATGCGGTAGATCTCTCTTGTCCATTCGGTCCTCTTTGGGCTTGAACCGAATGACCTCTATCAAAGTTACGCTCCCGGACACCGGATCCTTCACAAAGGACAAGCATTCAATTGCTTTAGGCAGCATACATTTGTTCCGGTCCGTACACAAATTTCCTCATTTCACGAATGGACGTAGTCTATTGGCCAATGGACTAGTCTATTAACCAATAGACTGGATTTATAGCTGGACTAGTCTATTAGCCAATGGACGTAGTCGGCGCCCTAATATAAGGCTATTCGCAAATAGACTACGTTTATTTGTAAATAAACGTAGTCTATTCGTTAATACCTTAAAGTAGGTAGTATCTACTATATAATTATATAGTTTTAATAAATAATAATCTTTCTTTCTTCTATATTACACTATTTGAACGTTATTATAGTTAATAGAGAGAGAGAGAGAGAGAGTTGTCATTTGCGTCTGTCGGGCAGCAGGTTAAGCCTGCTGTCCTAGCACCTCCCGAAGGGTATAGAGACGTGCCGAGCTAGCTAAGATTTAGTCTATCTACCTAGAGGGCATTTCACGCGTGTAGCGAGTTAGGCTGTGCCTTAGTTCAGAACCCTCACCTCCGCCAGTCGAGGAGAGAGAGCAGGTTGTCTTATCCGGTTAAGGATCCTTTGTAGATGTCTTTGAGCCTACGGGTAGGCGTGTTATAGTTAATATAATCTCACTAACACCTCTTCAGATACCTTCCCAGATTATCGATAACTTCTCTAGAGAGGTTAAAAATAAGTTTATAGATATAATCCAAGATAAGAAATACGAATACAAAGACCAAGGGTTGATAGTAATAATAAAGTAGTAGTAGAGCCTAGGAAAAGTAAATAGCAGCGAGCTAATACTACAGAGTAGATACAGAGTTGATAGGATTAGTATATAGATTAGTAGAGAGATAAATTAAAAGTATTGAGTTCTAGACCAAGTCTATTTGCGAATAGCCTTATATTAGAGCGCCGACTATATCTATTGGCTAATAGACTAGTCCAACTACAAATCCAGTCTATTGGCCAATGGACTACGTCCATTCGTGAAATGGGGAAATTAGCGTACGGACCGGAACACATTCCAAGAAAGCCGGAGTCAGAGGTGTCTTGCCATATATTGGGCGGGTTTGAGTGTCCAGTACTTTGATCTTGGGAAGATATTGCCTGAGGACCGCCGATCGTACCCCGTCTGCACCCACAAGCAAGGCGCCTTTTTCAGTTGTGCCGTCTGCAAAGTATGCTATGATGCTTGAATCGTGTACTGTGTAATGAGAGTATTCTTTTCCATAAACGATATTTTTCTCTAAGCCGGTTAAAAGCACCTCTCGTAAAATCCCGCGGTCTACTGTAGCAGGTTTCTGTTCACTCTGCGCAATCTTGCTCTGCGGATTATGAGCGCCGAATGTGGCTGCTGAAAACTCACAATTAATAGCGTTGAAATTCGGTAGAAGCCCAAGTATCGTCTCGGCACAAGTTTCCTCGAAAAGACTCCAGACATCATCCGCCATGACTGAGCGAAGAGCAGAGAGTCCCTCACCGTGCAGGCGGATACGATACCCCTGCGAGCGAACATTGTTTGGTGATTCGCGCTCATAGACCTTGAATGGAATAGATGATTGTCGAAGGCCTTGGGCAAGGGCGAGACCACTGAGGCCAGAGCCAATTATGAGGATAGGTTCCATGTGTTGCGTATATGGGGCGAAGACACATATATTCCAAAGCGTCAAGGATGAAAGGCTGACTAGTGTAGATACACAGTTTGGAAATCTTAGGAAGAACAGAGGTACGTTACGGGTTTGGAAAGCTTATTTATCATTATGATGATTAAATTTATAGGTGTTATAAGTTGGATATAGAAGCCCGAGGGCTATTTCAGGATCTGGTACCTCCGAGGGGGCTACATCTTCGATAGGTCTATAAGAATCTCCTATAGGCCTACGAAACCTCTTGTATAAGTAATTCGCTAAATATAACTCTTTATTATTCTTTTATAAATAATACTTATAGTATATAAGTAAT
The DNA here is from genome assembly GCA_026226035.1 of Clarireedia monteithiana. NCBI lineage: Eukaryota > Fungi > Ascomycota > Leotiomycetes > Helotiales > Rutstroemiaceae > Clarireedia > Clarireedia monteithiana. The sequence continues at coordinate 2,278 of JANHAD010000252.1, forward strand.
TTACAACCTTATACAAGTTATATAATCGATATAGAAAGAAGTAGTTAATTTAATATATTATCGCTAACAAGGTTTAGCGCCGATAAAGTTGATAGTTACTTATATATTAAATTCAAGTATTCTCTTTCTAATAAACTTATTAAAAAGTAAAAGTAAGATCTCTCTAATAAGTTTTTATAATTTCGTAAGTCTATAAAAGATTCTTATAAGTCTATCAGAGATATAGCCTCTTCGGAGGTATTAAAATCTGAAAATTAAAAGGTATAACAACGACTTCCACTAACTTACAAGGCTAATCAATTTAAAACCTAAGTTAGTTTATATAATTTAAGTTTTAGAGGATGTGTTTTTATAAGATTGTTATAATTTTTCTTTGAATTTTCGGAAATATAAAGGGAGTTTAGTTATCTTTGAAATAAATAAGATTGTAAAGAGATTTATATTAGACTGAGAGAACTACTACTTATAAGATACTTTAACTAATTATACTTAGTCTTTATTAATTTTAAGCTATTAATATAAATTGAAGCTTTTATATAAGAAAACTCTCTACAAGATCCTCTATTTGATTAAGTAAACTAATTATTAAGAGATTGTTTCTAATATTAACAACTTTCTGAAAAACAAAAAAAGTGAGGCTATTCCCAACTTCAACTATTATTACATCTTATTTCTCTTTTTCGCGTTTGTTATTTACTTTTCTCTTTTTACACTCTTTCTACTTATTTTATTATTATAAACTAAGTTACGTGGCGGCTAAAGGACTTTAAGCTTAAAAGGTTACCCTTTGTATTCAATAGATATAAATTGGAAGGAAGAGATTATATAATAAAGTAATCTCTAAATATCTTTACTCTTAGTATAAGAACAAGGAAGGTACTTATAGTTACTATTATACTTTCTATATTAATAGTATTAAAGAAGAAAAGTACTTAATATTAAATTAGTACTACGGATTTCAAAAGTACTTTTAGTAGAATCCTTAGTTAACAACTATATAATATCCTAATAATCTTAGTAATTTAAATTAATAGAACTAATAGGATAATAGAGAATGAAAATCTATATAAGTAGATAGTTTTCTTATAATATATAAAGCTTTATATTTAATTTTAATTACAACTTATATATTTACTATTATCTATAATTAATTTATTTTTTATAAATTGTTTATCAATAATAAAACTATAATAGTATTACTAATCGTTGCAACCAACAATACTCGGACTTTGATTATTTCTATATAACTCAGAAAACAAGTATTTATAATATTTTAAATACTTTTATTACCTTTTATATCGAATTGATATAATTAATACTAATACTATTATAGCTAGACTTTTAGTTTAACAAATAGTTATATTTACTATCAATCCAGTTAGTATTTCTATACTTCAAAGTGACTGTAATAGTAACATCGATATAAACAAAGAAGATATAGATAGTGATAGTAATAATAACAAGTTAAAGGAGTTAAGACTTTAAGAAACTCTTAAAATTATACTCTCGAATAAGTATAGTAATAATAGAAAAGAGTTAAATACTTTCTTTCTATAACTTGAAATATATTTCAAGTTTAATATAGATAAATTTACAATTTAAGATACAAAAAGCTTTTAAACTACTTTTTATTTTAAAAGCGAAGTATCTAAATAGATTAAACTTTTCCTAGCTAATTACTTCGAGAATAGTCTAGACTCTAGTAGAATAATAGTAATTATAATAGTTATTTTTAAAAGCTTCGAAGGATTTCGAAGGGAAATACAACGAGTATTTAAAGATATTGATATTATACGAACTATTAAAAAAAAGCTATTTACTTTTTAATAAACTGAGTTAGTTATTAACTATATTATAGAGTTTAGAAAGTATAGAAATCAAACTAACTAGAATACTATAATACTTCTAAATTATTATATACTAGGTTTAAAAAATAATATCAAGCTTGAACTTTTATATAAAGACTTTATTAATAATATAAATAATTTAATTAAAGAAACTATATAAATTAACAATTGTAAGTATAAATTCTAATAAAAATTATATTTTACTAGCAACTAGTAACTCTGTTTCTATTAATTAAATAAGAAATATTTAAGAAACCTAACTAGATAGAATTAAAGAGAAGAGAACTATAGTGATCTTATAGAATTAGATGTTATAAGCTCGAGAAATAACTTTTCTAATAAAGAAAAGAACTACAAATTGTAAATAAAACTATATTTTAAATACAAATTTCTAGAATACTGAATAAAGGACTATTAAAAGAAGTTTTATAAATAGAAATTAAAAGGAAATACTTAGAAAGAAAGAAAGTAGTTTAAGACTTTAGTAAATAAAGATAATTACTAAAACAAAAATATATTTAGATATTAATTAAATATAATAATCAAGAAAGATAAACTCGATTATATTATATTATTATAGATAGCTTATTATAATAACAATTGTTTGATATACTAGCTAGATAAAGATAGTATAAAATAGTATTTTAAAAAGCTAAAAAAGAACTATTAATTAAATATAAAATAAGGAGTGCTAAGCAAAACACGCGACTTATTATAAATAAGTAAAGAATAGATTGTTGAAGAGAATAATAATTAAGAAATCAAAGTATTTATTTATCTAAGTCGAATAGTTAAATATTATAATTATACTAAAACTTCTAAATCTAGAGTAGATGAAATCTACAAGTTAATATATAAAGACGATAAGTATTTTAAATAGAAATAGCTTGAAATAGGAAAAACCTATTAGAAATTCTTATAAAACGATTTTAAAGATATCGAACTTAAAGAAAAGTAATACTAAGTAATATTTTAATATTTAAGAACGATATAGTTTTAGTATTAAGTCGGAAAAGAGGAAAATATTTATATAGAATAACTGATATACTAGTTTTTAGCGAAAGGCTAAATATATTATATAAAATCAAAGAACTAAAAAGTTAGATTATAGTAGAATATATTGATTATAGAACTTTATTACAAGAAACTCTAATAACTTACAAAGTTAAAAGAGCTAGCTAAAAAGCTAAATACTATTTTAAAGTTAAGATAGATCTTTTGCAAAGTATATATAAATAGACAAAAGCTTTGAGTAATAATAGACTCGAGAGTAACAAAGAATTTTATAATATTAGAAGCTGTAATATCAATTAGATTGCGAACTTTCAAGAAACTAGTTTCATATAAACTTCACCTTACTAACAAGTAACTAGCTAAAGAAGACAAAATAGTTTAATATAAAATATAAGTTTTTAGAATATAAATAAGATAGTATTCTAAGTAAATAAAGATAGATTTAGTTTTATTAAAAAGATACTAGATAATTTTAAAAATACTATAACTAGAGAGTTATAATCTGTATATTAATTAGATTAAACAAACTTTGAAGTTTAATAAATATAAATATAAGAAAGACTTTATACGAAGTTCCGCGAAACTAATATACTAATATAAAATATAGTAGAAAAAACTATAAAAGTTGAAAGTAAATAATACTTTAAATATAAGATACCTAGCCTAAAATCCTTTATTAAAGAATATACTAGTATAGTATAAGAAATATATTGAGATCTTTTAAGAAAGGTTGAAAGAAAATACTTTACTAAAATATAAGCTCTAAGATTATAAAATAAAATTGAAAGAAGGAAAGAAACTATTATTCTTACTAATTATATTATTATTAAAGAAAAAGCTTAAATTACTTTATAAATACTTTGATAAGAATTTAATAAAGGGATTTATCAGAGAATCTACTTTATTTATAAGAGTACTAATCTTCTTTGTATTAAAGAAAGAAGATAAAAAAGATAGACTAATTATTAATTATTAAAAACTTAACGATATTATTATTAAAAATTAATATCTATTACTATTAACTAGTAAACTATAAGATCGAATCGGAAAAGTTAAATTATTTACGAAATTAGATTAATATATAAAATTCAATTTAATTCGAATTAAAAAAGGAGATAAATAGAAAATAATATTTTATATATACTATAGATATTATAAATACTAGATTATATTTTTCAAGCTTACTAATATACTAGCTATATATATATATTTAATTAACAACTTATTAAGAAAATATCTCAATAATTACTATATAGTATATTTAAATAATATCTTAATTTTTACTAAGATTTTAGAAGAATATATCAAGATTATATAAAAGATACTATAAATTTTAATAAATATAAGTATCTTATTAAAATCTTCGAAATACGAATTTTATATTACCGAAATCGAATTCCTCGAATATATTATTAGTATAATAAAACTTAAGATAAATCTAAATAAAGTAAAAGAAGTTCTAAAATAGAAAGAATCTATTATTATCAAAAGAATATAATCTTTTTTAAAATTCGCGAATTTTTATAAGTAATTTATTAAGAATTACTTGAAAATCGCAATACTTTTTATAGATCTAATTAAAAAGGATATTAGATATAATTAGAATAGTATAGTATAAGAAGCTTTTAATAATCTTAAACAAGCTTTTATATAAGTATTAGTTCTAATTACCTTCGATTTTAAATAAACAATTACTATTAAGATAAATATATTAGACTTTATATTAGATATAGTTCTTAGCTAATTAAGAAAGAATAGGAAGTTACAATTAATAGTATATTATTTAAGAAAGTTTTAGTTAATAAAGCTGAATTATAAAATTTACAATAAAAAATTATTAGTTATTATTAATATATTTAGAGAATAGAGAGTTTATTTTAAAAGATCTAAGTATATAATCTAAGTTTATTTAAATTATAAAAATCTAGTCTACTTTATAACTACTAAGATTCTCAACTGACAATAAATATAATAAGCTGAAATATTGGTTATATACAACTTCAAAATCCTATATATCAAAGGATTAGAGAATACTAGAGCTAATACTTTTAGTAAGAAAGAAGAATATTAAGAAAAAGGTAAAGAAGTTTTTTAAATAATATTTTGTTAGGAAGGCGAATTATTAATATTCAATTTAGTTTAATTAGTTATAATAACGAAACTTTATAATAACTATTTAAAGAAGAAAGTATAAGAATATTATAAGAACAATTCTACTATAATATAGATACTAGAAAAACTAAGTAAAGGATTTACAATTAAAGAAGAAGTAATATACTTTTATAAGAAGATATATATCCTTTCTATCTTAGCTAAAGAGTTTACTTAGGAATAGTATAAATTACTAGCTTATAGTTATTAAAGAATTACTAAAATATTTATAAAAATCAAAGTAAATATATACTTTCTATAAATAAAGAAAATAGTTAAGAAAGTTATTAGAAACTATAATACCTATATACAAAATAAAACTTTATAGTATATTTTATATAAATAGCTTAAAACCCTAAATATATCTATTTAACTATAGAAGTTTATTATATAGAACTTTGTAGTTAAACTACTACTTTTAAAAGACCTAATAACAGAAGTAATATATAACTCTATTTTAATTATTGTAAATTAACTAACCAAGTTTAGATATATAATTTCTTACAAAGAAAGTAATATAATTGAAAACTTAGTTTATATATTCTTAAGAATAATAGTTAGTATATATAGAATACTAGATAAGATTATTTTAGATCGAGATAAGCTTTTTATATTAAAATTCTAATAGATATTTACAGCTTTATTAGAAATTAAGAGGAAGCTTTCTATAATATTTTATTTATAAACAGATAGTTAGATAGAATGTTTAAATTAAATTATAAAATAGTATCTACAATATTATATTAACTACTAACAAGATAATTGAGTAGAATTACTACTACTTACGTAATTTATATATAATATTGTTAAAGCAATTACAACGAATATAATATTAGTATATATTAACTTTAGATTTGAATTAAAGATATATAATATATAATTACCAGATATAGTCAAATCGAAAGTAGAAATAATAAAAGTAAAGAAATTTAAAGATTTATATAAATAATTATTACTTGATATCAAGTTTATTATATAACGAATAACAATCTATTATAATAAGAAGTGTAGTATAGAACTAATATTTAAGAAGAGAGATAAAGTTTACCTCTTTAAACGAAATATTATTATGAAAAGACTAAGTAATAAACTAAATTATAAGAAACTAGGATTTTTTAGAATCAGTAAAGTAGTTAGACTAGTTAATTATCACCTTGAATTACTAAAAACAATGAATATATATCTTGTATTTTATATCTTACTTCTCGAACTAATATTACTAGAAGTACTAAATATATTGTATACTAAGATCGAATTAATTAATCTAAATACTGAATATAAAGTTGAAGAAATACTAGATTAAAAGTATATTAGAAGAAAGTTTTATTACTTAATTAAATAGAAAGAATACTTATATTTAGAAAATATATAAGAACTAATCAAGAACTTGAATTGTTTAAAATACTTAATAAAATTCTATTTAAAAAACCTTCAACTTGTAATTAAGTAGCTAACTTAGAATCGTTTATTAGAGAGAGCTCGAAGATCGAAAGGTTGAGTTTAGAAGAACTAAGTGTTTGAAAAGCTTGTTTAGTTTATTTAGCTTATTCTTTTTTCAACTTCTTCTTCTTTTCGAACTTCTTTAATATATCAATTGTATATAGATTATATTATAATATTTTTTCAGTTTTCTCTTTTAATTTTTATTATTACTTTCTTAAACAAAGAATTTTCATTATAGTCTCTTTCTCTTCGACTTCCAAACAAGCCTCTTTCTACTATACTACTGTTTAAAAAGAAGTAAAGAACTTGAATATATTATAAGAGTTGTAACTAATACTTTTTATATACTTTTTACAACGATTAGTTTTAAAGAAAATATAATATTCTAAATTTTTTTCTAAATAATAAGAATACTTTATAAATATTATTTTCTTTTTTTTCTTAGAATAAATATATATATTATAACAACTTTTTATAGATCTAGATAACTTCTTAAATATAATAAAGAAAGGAAGAAATAGAGTATTTATTAGAAAAACCTAAGTAGATACTTTATATTATTATAGTAAGTATTAGAATAATACTAGGCTAAAAAGAGAATAGTATTATAAACTAAGTTATATAGTGGCTAAAAGACTTTAAACTTAAAAAGTTGCTTTCTATATTTAGTAAATATAAACTAAAAGGAAGAGATTATATAATAAAGTAATCTTTAAATATTTTTACTTTTAATATAAAAACAAAGAAAGTATTTATAATTACTATTATATCTTTTATATTAACAGTATTAGAGAAGAAAGATACTTAGTATTAAGTTAGTATTATAGATTCTAAGAGTATTTTTAGTAGAACTTTTAGTTAATAACTATATAACGTTTTAATAGTCTTAGTAATTTAAATTAATAGAATTAATAAGATAATAGAGAATAAAGGTCTATATAAATAGATAGTTTTCTTATAATATATAAAGCTTTGTACTTAACTTTAATTATAACTTATATATTTATTATCGTTTATAATCGATTTATTCTTTATAAATTATTTATTAATAATAAAACTATAATAGTACTACTAGTTGTCGCGACTAACAATACTCGAACCTTGACTACTTTTATATAACTTAGAAGACAAGTATTCGTAATATTTACTATATTTAACTTGATTATATTCGTGTTGATTAATACTTTTAATACTTGATATAGCTTTGACTTTGTTATTATATCTACTAAATTAATATTATTAGCAATTTATTTAACTTCTGTAATTTCTTTATATTTATAAGATTGTTATAATACTATTATATCAATTATAAAGTATTTCTTTACAATTATTTTAAACTTAATTAAATAGTTATAAAGAGATTATAAGTTTATATAAACAATTAATAATATCTTTCTATTTATAATAATATCAATTATACTCTTTATTATTATAGTTATATTAAATCTAAATACTATTCTATAAAGTTTAAATATTAGAATATTTCTAGTAATCTTCTTACACTTGATTAAAAACTAATAGATTAGATTTACTTTATTTATATTATCTATTAGGATAATTATATATCTAATTTAAGAGAAGTAGTTTTTATTATTAATAAAAGATATATTTGTAAATACTACAACTTTGAGTAATTCGATATTAAAAAGTATAAAGTTTAAGTCTTTTGTAGAATTATCAATTTGTTATTAGATATATTTATTAAAGGCTTTAATATTATTAGCAGATAGATTAACACTTTAAATAGTAATTGAAAGATCGAATAATATTTCTAGTTAATATATAGTTATAATATAAACTTCTCTAACTTATTATAAAATATATTATTTCTTTAAAATTGTCTATTTTATAACTTTACTACAAGTTATTATTATATTTATCAGCGAATTTCTAATTAATCTTAAATTCTTATATTATAATTCTTATATAAATATTATATTTTATCTATTAGTCGATATTATATTATTGTTAAATTTAAGTAGTATTTCAAAAGTTAATATTTCTTAATCTTTAGTTAGAAATTAAGTATTTCGAAGTTAGATCTCTTTTTAAGATGCGAATATAATATCTATAGTAATTAGTATATTATCTATTTAAAGTTTAACAATACCGGATCTATTAGTTCTTATAAAAAGAAAATATAGATTGTATATAGATAGTTATATTTATAGCTTCTTAATATAGTATTTATAGTATATTCTAAACTAGTAATTTCCAAACTTTACAACTTTATAAAGAGGTTATATAACTTGTAAGATTATTCTATTTAAATATCCTATCTCTAATAGTATATAAATATAGATTTCTTATATAAACGGAGTTGTTATTTATATATAGACTTGTAAGATATTATATAGATATAATTCAATCTTTTCTTTCAATTTAAAAATTATATAGAGAGTAAAAAAGATTTGCTAGTTAACTTATTAAATTGTTAATAATTAAGTTAAAATACTACTTTTACTAATATTATTATAAGTTTAAATAACAAGATATAATTTTTCAAATACTCTTTTAATTCTTAGATACTTGATTTTATCAACAAATCGAGTTTTAAAAACTCTTATATCTTGTAAAATTAAGTTTCTAAAAACAATCTTAAATACTCTCTTTTTTATTAAACTATTAATTTCTTTTCTTCTTGATTTTATAAAGATTAGTTTTATATCTTCTTTAAAATATATTATAATTTATATCTCAACTTTATTTATATTAGAATTATTAAAATCGAAGTTGTTAAGGAAGAAAGTAATATTAGATTAATTTAACTATACTTTATAAAGATATTTTAAAATCGCGTTTTTTAATTAATACTAATTCCTTTATATTATTTTATTCTATACTTATAATATATTGATTTGAGAGTTGATATCAGTATTTTCAATATTCTAATTATCAGTTTGGTTATCAATTTACTATTCTTCTTTATAAAATAGTTTGATAACTATATTGCGAAAATCAATGATTCTGCTAAGTAGTATAACTTTGTAGATTTCATTATCGATATTATACAATTCGAAGAGGCTATTTTATATATTATTACAATTATATTCTCTTTATATAAATACTTTTAAACTAATTAGTAGATTGTGGAGGTAAGCTGTTATAAGACTATTTCGTTAATTTAATATATCTGCGATTTATTATTTAATATATAGTTTTTCGATTTTATTTATTACTTTTCAAATTACTTTTATTTATTAACTAATTAAAAGAGATAAAGAGTTAATCTCGTTTATTTTTAAGTAAATACTGAATACTAGTAGTATTAGAATTAATTTATCTAAGTTAACTATATTATTAACTACTTTAATAGCTATTTAAAATACTATTTTTTTATTGATTCTAGAACTTTATAATTTTTTTTAGATAATTATATAAACTCTACAAAGTATATAGTAATATCTCTTAACTATACTAATCAATTAATATACTTTTATAAAGATACTTTTTATTATAATTACTATCGATATAATATATTACTTAAATTTTTTAACTATAAAATTCGTTTTAGTATTATAGATAATATTGTTAAATAGATCTAAATAGATATTAATCTAATACTATCATAATATATTCTAAATATATTTAGCTGAAATATTATCTAGTTATTTTACTATTTAAAACTAGATAACTTTATTGATAATATATAAAATAAGTTTATTATCGATATATATTATATTAATAATAATTAAATAGTTAAAGTAGATATTATTTTATAAGTTAAATTTGAATCTATTAAATAATCTATTATACTTTTAATAGTATTTATAAAATTTTAACAATTTAATAATACTCTTTTTATTAATATTACTATATCTAGAATATTTAAGTAGTTGTTATAATCGAAGTGTTGATAAGTAGTTAAATTGTCGATATAGCTATTATAGTTCGATATTAGTTAGATAGTATTTATTAATATTAATAGAATTATTAACGATATTCTAAATTATAATTTTTTATAAAAGAAATAAATACTTAAATTTGTAAATAATAAGGAAAGTTCTTTTAACTAAATATAATATATTTATTAAATTGTTAAAATAATAATCTAGTTTATTTATATTATCAATATATAATAAGAATAGTATATCTAATAAAAGAATTTGAAATTCAATTGTTTTAATTAGAGTATTAACAAATAGTAATTTAATAAATATAGTATTATTAATACTAAACTAGATCTTTAAAATACTTACTATCGATATATTAATAAAAGTAGTAAATAAGTTTATATAAGTTTTATATTAGCTAATTCCTACTATCGATTTTATTATAGTACTAATATCGATTATAATATTATAAAACTTATCGCTATTATAATATATAAATTAGAATTAAAAGACTTTAAAGATATTAGTCTTCTTAAATTTAAATTTAAACTTTAGTATTTAACTTGTTACTATATATAATAATACTTATTTAGCTAATATTATTATAATTGTTTTTTTATTAATAGTACTAATTTAAGTAAAGAATATTTCTAAGTTCTTATTCTTATTATCTACTTAGCTATTATTAAGATTAAATAATAAGTAAATATCTTCTATATTATCGAAGCTATTAATAAAGTTATAATCCTCTTTATTCTTTCCTTTAATATAAACAATATATTATTAAAATTATTTACTTATTTCTTCTTTTCTATATAAATCTTTAAACTTTTTATATATAATATTTTATTCTTCTTTTAAATAGTTTCTTAACTAGTATCTTTCTTTAAAGTATATATAGTATTTTTTATTCAAGATATTTTTTTATTAACTATATTAATTACTTGAGTATCCTCTTAAAGCTCTTAAATTATTATTATAAAATATACAATCTATTATATTAGTTGTTAGTATATTCTCGAAGATAGCTAAAATAAATTTATACTACTATATTTTCTTTTAGATTAAAATCAAGTTTTATAAGTTATTTAATAAATCTATAATTATAGAAGATAGTTTGTAGTAAGTATAAAAATATATTTATATTCTTTAATAAGTTAAAATTAACTTATTGTATATTATTACTTTGTTTTAGAAAGTAGTTAAAAAACTTAATTATATAGATCTTAATATAGTTATTATTTTATCGAGGTAGATAAATATTGATTTACTAGAATCTTTCTTAATAAATATATTTAGAGAGATATAATTCTATTTATTAAGTATTTCTTTTTAATATTCTAGACTTTCAAAGTAGTTTTTGATTATAATATAGATTTAATTAAATATAGATATTGTAATTAAGTATTGTAAATAATAGTAATTAAAAGTAATTTCAAAAAGTATTATAAAGAATATTAATTTAAATATTTCTTTTAGAATTTTAGTTTTTTTATAAGTATTAAGAAAGATAGTAAGTTTATAATTAAAGCTGTTTTCTTTTTTAGTATATTTTATATCGATTATATATATCTTTACTATATTTACTAGTTTTCTTAAAGCGACTTAAATTAGATTATAGTTTAATATAATAAATTTAGTATAGTTTTACTAAGAAAGCTATTAAGAATATATTAGTAGTACAAAGAATAATTAAAAAGAAGGAAATATTAGTATTTAATACTAATAATATTAGTTTATTTATTTAGATAATAACTAATATTATTTTTAATATTATAAATAAAGTAGTAAAGTAGAAGATATACAAGAAGATAGTTAAATAGATAGTTACTATTTTAAATAAAAATCTTATTATTTACTTTCATATATATTTTTAGAATTATATACTTAGTTGTATATTCTTGATAAAGCTATTTAAAACTAATATTAGTTATTTCTTACTTCTTGATTTCTATATATACTAGAATATATATCTAAAATAGTATAATTAAGTCTTTTTTATTTAGATTATATAATTTACAAGATTTACTAAGTATTTTGAAGTTAAAATTTAAACTACTATTTCTTTTAATTATATTTTATTATCAGTAATACTTACTTTACTAGTTTAAATATTTCAGTTCTTGATTTAAATAATATAGATCTTAGTTTTTATATTTATATTTACTTTAGAAAGTATTATAGTATTTTTAATTTAAATATAAAATTTAAATTTCTTAAAACTTGTTAGATATCTTTAAAACTCTATTCTTTCTATTCCAATAATATGTTTATAAGTATAATATAGTAATTTAAAGTTTTTAATATTAGAATATTTATATTATAAAAATAAAAAGTTATTCGGAAATTCAAATAAAGTATTATATTAGTCTTTTTAAAACTATTTTTATTAAAGTTCTTGAAATCCTTTTAAAAGACTATTTATATATTATAATTATATATCTCTAAATTCCTATATTCTTATATTTTGATTTAGATATATATTAAGTTTAAATTTATACTTTGTAAATTGGTTTAAGATTGATTAGATATAAGTTTAAATATAATTAATAAAAATAATAATAGAATCTTTAAATATAATAGTCTTGATATTACTAGCTACTTCCTAGATAAGCTTACTATTACTTTTTAAAAAACCTTTTATTTATTTATTTCAAAGTAGATATCTTAGTATAATACTCTACTTTGTAATTTTAACTTAGTTTCTAAGACTATCTTATATTAGTTTCTTGATCAAGGTTTATTACTTAGTTTCTAATCTGTCAATCAACTAATTAGTATAGAAAGATCTATACTAGGCTGAGAGTATTACTACTTATAAGATATTTCAGCTAGTTATACTTAGTCTCTATTGATTCTAAGCTATTAACACGAATTGAAGCTTTTATATAAGAAAACCCTTTACGAGATCCTCTGTTTAGTTAAGCAAACCAATTATTAAGAGACTGTTCCTAATAGAGATGAAGTAAGATAATAAGATAAAACGAAAAATACAAATTATAATCTTACGTTCTGTTGTTAATATCCTTCTATATTCTTCTACTAAATAAGACTACAGCATTCTAGTTTTCCTCAACACTTAATATGAATTTATAGAACAACTATTTTTAACCTTTCAAGATAACCGCTAACACTTTATCTAAATTTTCCTTAGGCAAAGACAGTAGCTTGTTCTGTATCTTCTCGTATTCTGAATAATTCCCACCATGATCATGCACAGAATTGATGTACCGGATTAAACTTATCGCACCGCTAAAGTCTCCCTGTGAGATCTTCTCCAATCCCGATTATCCAAGTTCATTTTCACTGCAATAGCGTAGACAGACTGAGACTGGTTTCTCTTTTGTATTCTCCTCCTTTGACGGCTCTTTCTCTTCTGTTAGATTATGTGTAATTGGATACAGAACGGAACAGAATGACAATAACACTTTCAATTTATTGCATCGATCGCAAGATTTATCCCCGTAGAATTTTACTATTATCATTGTTGGGATAAGTAAATCAGTACTACAAAGAGAATCACTTCTATGGTATCACCTATATGGGATATCGGAATTCGGCCATTAGTACAGGAGAGCTAGGTAGTATAGATGGCCTGCCTCTACCACTTAAATAAAAAGAATCAAGCCGAACCAACAGTACTTACTATATCCCATTATAACAGAGTCGAAGATATTTAACACGAAGCTTAGTTACCATGAGTTTCGGCCCGAGTTTTTGGCTGTGCCTCACACAAGGTTGAGTTTTCATCGTGTAATAAAGAAAGGGAAAGGAGTAAGATCTATTTTAAGCAGAGGATGTATAAAAAAGGCTTTACACTAAACTCTCAAAATATCTAGATCTCTAAAAGCCTTTTATTCTACTTCATATTCTTTTGAAGTAGAAATCAAAGTAGTTGTAAATTTTGAGATTGGGCTAGTAACGAAACTAAATTGTATATAATTGATTCCTTGATGTTTTACCCCCAAACGTAGATTTATAGTTAAATTCAAAACAAATTGAATATTTTGGGTATAATCTTTTTCTTAAGTTGCGTGCCGGGCATCGCAGATTCACTGGGAACTTTCGGTAATGTCAGTTCAACATATTCCATCTCGTCCCTCTTCAAGGAGCGATCAAGTATACGGAACTCGCAGTGTCAGCAAAAGTGCCCAAGCTGCGACTGAAAAGCATTGTTCGAATGGCCATGACCGCGAATCTTTTTTCAGAGCTCACACCTGACAATGTTTCGCACTCTGCGACCTCTGCACTTATTGCTGAAGACCCAAACTTCTATGCCTGGGCATCGTACATGAGCGAAACTTCGGCGCCCGTTGCATTGAAAACAGCTGAAGCTTCTGCTTAATGGCCTGAATGCGTCGGAAAGACTGAGACTGCTTACAATGTTGAGAAGAGGACTGATTTACCATTTTTTGAACACACATCGGCTGACCCTGAGAGGATGAAACGATTTGCACGCTACATGAAGAATGTCCAGAGTAGCGAAGGGACTCATATAAAGCATGTTCTCACCGGTTTTAACTGGGCCAAGCTCGGGAAAGCTGTAGTTGTTGATGTAAGTCCTCGTCTGTCTGCCCATTGTGGTCATTTATATTCATATTGGGTGCTTTAATAGGTCGGAGGATCTACAGGCAACGCCTGCATCACCCTTGCTAAATCTTTTCCCGACTTGACTTTCGTTGTCCAAGATCTCCCATCAAATGCCGCGGATGGCCACGCTTCCCTATCTTCTCAGCCTGAGTCAATTTCTTCCCGTATTACCTTCCAAGGTCATGACTTTTTCCATCCCCAGCCATATTTAGAAGCCGATGTATATTTCATGCGCATGATTCTACATGATTGGCCGAAAGAAAAATCTACAACGATTCTCAAGAATATTGTCACAGCTATGAAGCCTTCTTCTCGACTTCTTATCATGGATTCTGTCGTACCGACTCCCGGCTCTGTTCCGTCGTCTATGAAACGTTTGATTAGGGCGAGGGATTTGACAGTGTGGCAAACTTTTAACAGTTATGAGAGGGATCTTGACATATGGAAAGAGTTGTTTGCCGCTGTTGACACGAGGCTCAGATTGGTGAATGTGGTGTGGCCTTTTGAGAGTGTTATGTCCATTATGGAAATTGTACTCGATTCATGATAAAGACATAAATATATTTATGAAATATCTGTCTCCCTCAAAACTTTTCACAACACTCCGTTAATGGCCAATAATTATTATAATTAGCACTTAGCACAAAGTTCAATAGCGTGTAGTAGAAATTACTTAGTTATAATAGACAAATGATAGTTTTTCTCAAATGATTTTCTCAAATAGAATTCAACTTTTATATTAATTATCATGTAATTTGATCAAGAACTATATTTCTAACAAGGAAGAGTTGAATACTAATTCCTTAAAAGCTATTCTCTCAAATTGCTAAGGACTTATTAGCTTCAGAAGCGCCAACTTTAGCACCTCATGTTAGTAGCTCAGCAAGTGACTCGAAGACCTCTTTACTCCTAAGTATATATGAAATATAAGTTGTAATTGTCACTTCTCTAGAAGTAACGTCACTTTTGGAATTTTCATAGTTATAAGCTTAGTTCGCGCTGATAGCGTAGTAGTAAAATCCTCAACTTTATATTAAGTTAAGCGATCAACAAAAAAATAAACTAGATAGTCTACTCAACTATAAGAGATAGTTCTTTGTATATATAATATATAAAACTAATCTAATCTATTTAGTTCGAAGTAATTCAAAAGGCAATTTAATAGTATAATAGTATATAGAAAACTAGGAAATAGCTTTAGTCTACTATCTAATTAAATACATTTTCAGAGTTTATACTTGTAAGAAATAAAAGGATTCTAGAATTTAGAAATAAAGAGATTCTTAAATATAATAACGATCTTTAAAAGATAACTATCTAGTTCTCTTAAATTTATAAACTTCAAAATATTCTAAAATCACTTATTTTATTATAATTTAAAAATATAAACCTCGATCAATTCTTAGTTATATATAATTCTTCAAATAGATAGAAATTAGTATCAAAAGCTTCAGTTTTTATAATTTTATAATTATAAGCTCTTTTCTATAAAAGGATTCTATATATTATTCTATCTTTGTTTTCAAAGTATCTATTATTCAATAGATATATTTAATCGAAATTAATAAAAATAGTAAAAAGTAATATTATAATCAATAAAATCCTTAATATCTTTATAAATTAGAAGAAGTAGATTAAAAATATTAAAACAGTTACTACTATTAATTATAATATTTAAAACTTAATTAACTTAGATTTATTAACTTAACTATTAAGATTATTAAAACTCAAGCCTTTATTTTTCATTAAATATAAGATTAAAATAGTATTATTAGATTAGCTTAATACTAAGTAATAAAATATATAGAAACTTAAATATCAAATACTCAAAGATTTTAAACTTTTAAAATATAGAAATTAAACTAATCAATTAAATATAATTATTTAATTAATTTAGAATATAATATTATAAAGAAATAAAATCTATATTTATAGAAAAAGAATAGTATAAGAATAACTTAAAATATTTAAATCGAGATTTATATTTATAAACTAAGTGAAAAAAAAGGAATTATTTAAAATATATATTTGAATAAAGATTTATTATAAAAACTAAGATATTAAATAATAAATAAAGAGATAGAAAATAATCTATTAAGAATATAAAAATATAAATATACTAAATATTTAAAATAATATACTATAATATAATTTCCTCTATATAATCTTTAAAAAAATATTAGTATAATTAAATATATATAAAATTAAGTTGAATAAATAAGAAAAGAATAATAAACTATTTACTTTAATTAAGATATTAATTAAAGACTTCTAATAATATCTTTGAAATCAATCTATTAATAATAATATTTATATTATATATATTATATTTAAAAGTAAAAATCAATATAATTAAGATTATTTAAAAGATAAAAACTTAAGTTATAAGCAACTTCTATATATATATAGAAGTGAAGAATATAAATTATAAGAATATAATAAATTGAATTTTAATCTTTATAAAAAAGAATAGAAATCAAATAAAAAAAAGATTAAGAATATTATTAAGAATATAGAAAAGTATAAGTAATTAAAAGAAATACTTAAAACTTATTATTCTAAGAAATAAAAAAAAATTAAAAAAGAATTAATAATATAAAAAGTAATATTATTAAAAGTGAAAATAAACGAAAAAAAAATATTAATTAGTTTATTTACAACTTATATAATATATTCGAATAAAATTACTAATTATTAACTTAAGAACTATTAGATTCTTAATAATAGTAATAATATTTATATTTATAATAATAAATTAAAGTTTATATTAATAAGAGATATAAAAATTAATCAACTTGTAGTTAAAATAACAAGTTATAAAGTAAAAGTATATAAAACTTATATAATAGATATTTAAATAATTAATAGATATACTTTAATTAAATTAACTAATATTATATTAATTCTAAGTTTTATAGTTAATTTAATTATATTAAAGCTTTTTAATAATAAAAGTATTTATTAGAACTTTTATAATCTAACTTAATTAGAAAAAGAAAATAGAATATATCTTTATAACCTATTTTTAAATAGAAACTATTAAGTATTCTAATTAATTTAAATTTATTTATTATTTACAACTTATTATAATCAATTAAGAATTTAAAAAGTATTTAAAATCGAATTATATTAGTTATTAAAATATTTAAGAAAAGAAGTGATTAAGTATATAAAAGATTTAATTAATAGTATTAAAGTTATTAATAAAGAGAAAAAAGTGTTAATAACAATTAAATATAAATATTATATATAATTGAAAGTAATATAATAAATTTCAAGATTGAGTTTAAAAGATTATATTAAAAATAGAAAACTATTTAATAAGATTATATAAGATTTAATTTACTTTAGAGAAAGATATAATAGTTATTAATATTTATCTTATATCTATTATTTAAATACTAAATTCGATCTTATTAAAATATACTTAAGTTTTTAAAAAGTATTCTTACTATTTTTAAAGATAATAACCTTTATTGAAAAACACTTTGAATTTAAAATTCGATTTATAATATTTAATAGAAAAAAGAATTTATAAAGAGAATTTATTAACTATTATTTTTAAAAAGAATATTAAGTTTAATAATTAATATTATAAATATAAACTTAAAATAGTATAATAGAAATAGTAAGTAAGAATTTAATTATTTATATAAAATTAATGAGAATTAAAGTAAAACTTCTTTATTCTCTTTAATTAAAAATTGTAAAAACTTCTATTTATTTAAAGAATCGAATATTAATCAAGAAGTATAAATAGAAGATTTTATTTAAACTAGTTATTAGCAAAAAGTTATTATTAGTATATTTTCAACTATATAGCTATAAAGTATATACATTTAATAAAAATATATTAAAGTTTAATAAACTTAAAGTAAAAACTTATATTAGTTATTTAATTAAATACAACTTAATTAATATTTTTAAAGTTTAACTATTAACTAGTTAAAAGGTGATTTAAATTAAAAATATTAAATTCAACTTAATTAAAAAATATAGTTTAAAAAATATTAATTTAAAACTCTTAATTAAAGAAAAAGAAGTTAATAAAGTAGTTAAAAAAATTGAAATCTCAAAGTTAATAAAATTTAATAATAATAATAAAATTTAAAATATAATTATAATTAAGATTTTAAAAGAATCTATAAGAAAAGTTTAAAAAAGATTTATAAAAAAAGTTTAAAAAAGATTAAACTTTAAATTAAATCAATTAAATGAAGAATCAATTAATAATATTATAGAAAACAATTTAAATAAAGAGAATCTAACTATTCTAAATATAGAAAAGTTATATAATCTATAAATTAATTACAATTACCTTTTATTAAAACAACTTTCAACATTTAATAATTCTTAAATTAATAATAATTCTAAATTAAACTTATTAAGTATTTTAACTACTATTTAAATTTAGTATTAATTCGAACTTTAAAAGATTTAAATATAAACTTTAAGAGTAAAAGAAGTTAATAATAATTTAAATTCAATAAATATTATTGAAGAAAGTTGTTGAATCTATTCTACACACTTATTAAAATACTATATATTTAATACTTTTCTTAATAATCAAAACAAAAGAATTTATTAAGATCAACTACTATTAAAACTTTAAAATTAAATTAAAATTATAAAAAGCTTATTTATATTAAAATAAATAAAAGTAATTAAAAAAGAATTCAAGATATTAATATAAAAGAATATTTTCAAGTATATCTAATTATATACTTATAAAATTAATATAAGTAACTCTTTACTATTTAAATAAGTTTTCAAGTATAAATATAATAAAGATAGCTTTTTTAATAAGTTTAAAATATAATTATATATAAGAGAAGATCTATAAGAAATTTAAGAAGATATTTATATAATTATACTTATTATTTAAACCTTTTATATTATAATAATAATAGTTGCAATATTCAATTTAAAAATATAATAGTATAATATAATTAATATATTTATTAATATAAGTCTCAATCCTTTAATCTACTATAAGAATCTACTAGAATTCAACAAACTAAATTATATTCTAATAGTTAATCAAGTATTATATAATTTTAAAGTCTTATTTAATTTATAATACTTGCTTTTAATTATAATTCTCGAAGATTTAAAAGTTTATTAAATATTAAATATAAACTACTTATTTATAAATAATTAATTAACTCTTATATTCTATATTGATAATATTATAATAATTTATTATTCAAAGTATATAAAGCGAATAAACAACTTCAAGTATAAATTAATATAATATTTTAAATTAAGAATTATAAGTTAAATTAGTTATTTTCTTAGTATTTATATACTTCGAAAAAAAAAGAAAAGAAAACTCTTTTTAATTTAAAATTTATATATTCAAAAGCTTTAAAAGTAATTTCAAATTAAATTATTTTATTTAATTAAAACTCTATTACTATTTATCGATCTAGTTAAGTTCGATAATATAATAACTTAATCTTAAGTAAAAGTATATTAAAATTATATTAAATTACTTACTTATATAATTATAATTATAAGATTAAATATTATAAAAGTAATATCTAAATTAATTGAATTTCAATAGAATCTTTTATAATAATATATCGATATAGTAAACTATTATTTTTAATACTTTGTTTTTATAAAGAATTTAACTATAATTTATAATAGAAATACTTTAACTAAAAGGATATTTATTACTTTCAACAATATAATATATAAAGATAATCTAATTACAAAGTTTAATTCAAATAGATATTATTTTCAACTATTTGAAGAAGTTATTTATTATAAAGCGATGAAACAATAAATAATAATAATATTAAATATTGAAGCTAAGCTTCTAACTCTATTATATATAATAAAAGAGATTATATAGTAGAAGAGACTTTTTAAGAATATTAGTTTAAATCTAAAATAAAAACTAATTATTTTATATAATAATTAATAGACAATTCAATTTATTTAAATAGAGACTTTATATTTAATAATTAAATTAAAGTATATAAATATTTATTTATACTAAATAAAATAAGAAATCTAAAGAAAATATATTATAATCAATTAGATTCTAATTATTAATATAATAGTAAACAGTTTTATAAAGCTATTATTATCTTAAAAGTATATAAGATTTATTAAATAACTAAGATTAATAGATATTATTATCTAAATTAAAGAAATCAACTCTATTTAGAAAGTTTAAAGTTGAAAAGAATATATAAGAAATAAAGGGATTTCAAGATTTAAAAATAAGAGAATTCTTAAATATAATAGCGATCTTTAAAGAATAGTTATCTAGTTCTCTTAAATTTGTAAGCTTTAGAATATTTTAGAATCACTTATTTTACTATAATTTAAGAATATAAACCTCGATTAGTTCTCAGTTGTATATAGTTCTTCAAATAGACAGAAATCAGTATCAAAAGCTTCAGTTTTCACAGTTTCACAACACTCTGATAGGGTTATGTGAAATATAAGCCGTAATTATCACTTATCTAGAAGTGGCGTCACTTTTGGAATTTTCACAGTATATCATGTCCACCCCCATGATCATACATTCTTCGCACTGCAGGATCACAAAAATGTGCGAGCTGAAGTGATGCTGGATACCTGGGATCCTTGCTTCCGAAGATATGCACCGTTGGGATACCAACAACCATATCTGGTGGAATCTGAGTGACGTCTAACCCAAACACACTAGGTGACCACATAATATCATAAGGATTCATGGGAGTCTCCACAATGCGCTGCCATCGATCAATACCAGGCTTAATAGACGTGATGCTGTGGGTTCTCTCAGAGAGCTGATGCTTCGTGCGGATGTCTATTTCATGTGCCTCCTGAGAGACATTCAAACCCAAATCTTCCACAACATCAAGTGGAAGGCCGCCACAAACGAATATCGCGAACTTGAACGGAGGTGGTGCGAGCGGATTTGTTTGTTGACAGTATAGTAAAAAGCTAGCGATTACGGCGCACCCTCGAGAGAAGAGAAGTACCCCATCGTAAGGTCCATCACGTTGAATTTTGGCTCTGAGCCAGTGATGTGATGCACGGATAGATCCAAGGTCGTTATTTATCCAGAAAGAATAGTAAGGTGGGGGGTAAAACAGAGTTAAATCCGCAGCCGGAGTCTAAGGAAAGAGGCCGTTCACAAATTCAAATTCAAAATCAGAGTTCAGCTTCTTACAAAATGCGGCTAGACAATAGAATTAGATTTTATTTCCTTGATAAGTTGGTTGACTCATTTTGTGATGGAATATTACCTGTCTGAGATTTGAATATCTTTCCACTTGACCCTCGACCGTGAAGATATAAGACTCTCATATTGCAATATCACACCACAATTTTGTTACGTTGATGATTTGCATTCAAATGGTTGTATTATGTCACTGTGCTCCTGAGATTGTAGACTGTTTATACAAATCACTTGCGTTCTTTTTAATTGCTATCTGTCGGGCTTAGACGGGTATTGTTCGGGTTTCATAATATTTGATAACCCGAAGTGAATATGAGTAATATGAAACTTTGGGTTAGTGTTTCTACTTTATATTGGGTGGGCAGAACGTACTCGCAGCCTGGTATCCGGGCCCGAGTAACACGTTCGGCATGGTTTGGATTATTCAATCGTTATTGAGGTCTGTTTTGCGGTGGGAATGCGTCGGATTTTCGCGACCGCCCACACCACCTCGAGAACGAGATGACGATGAAAGTGATGGGTTGTGAATCGCAGAGCAATGGCGACCTGCTTTGTCTTGATTATTGCCTTCTCTGCGTCTTCGTTTCGTTCGATAAGCTGAATGACTCGAAGGTGGTGATGTCGTATGCATAGTGTCTCGCCACTCGAGGATGAAATCGTTTGTTGGTAATGTCGGTTCTCCCTATTCCAGAATGATAGTTCAGGTGTAAAATGCCCTTCCTCAGCGGTTTTCAGAGGCAGCGATGTGACATTATAGAATGGTCATGGTTGAGAACGTTGCTGGCAGTAAAGGTGCTGAGAGGTGGTCTCTTTGGTGTTTCGCAATATGATGTGTTGCAGAGAATGTTGGTTCAATCAAGGTTCCGGGGGTTGGCGGGGTAGTTGGGCGTCTGGTACATAGACGCCTGGATGCCCAAATAGAGTAGCGCACCCGGGCGCCCAATCTTGGTTCATAGGTACTGCTACACAAAATATAACAACATTACTCATCTGAATATTAAGAGTCAGACAAGCTACATAACTGATACAATACAACTGCCCAATCGCCGCTGAGCCGCAAACAGAAGATAGGTGCCCTGGGAATGTTTCTCCTACGAGCAACGTAGGTTTCTTCATTTTTCATTTGTCAGTATACTTCCAAGTCAATTTCGTATTTATGGCGCATTAAAACGACGAAAACTGTAGGTCAAGCAATTGGACAGTATAGAAAAGGCAAAAGATCTATTAGAATTCAGCTAATATAGTTATGTGAGTCTATATATCACCTCTTTTCTTCTGGTCGAGTACTGAGCTCTCGAGGACCATTATGCTACCGCCGTACTTGGTTACGCCTGACAAGTAGTCCCCAAATAAATACCCGATCTGTCCAATTAAGCTCTTTTCAATTGAATAAGAATTCAAAGAATACTTCCAGATCTTCAAAAAGTGGTGGCCGGGTACAACGCTCTCTAGAAGCAGAGTCTGGGACTCTGTTCAATAATATTCATTATTTGCAGAGTGTTGCTATGGTAACACGGATTGATGCAGAAGATACAGCTGGTTTCTATGCTGTACCCCTCAATCGGTATTGTATCACGGCTGAGAGAGCAGTGAACATATCCCTGACGGGGCCCATATAACCACGTGTACATTGGGTCCGAATCGTAACACAACCCGACTTTCTCCGCTTGGATAGGTTGTGACTTTATTCCTATCATGTTGGACGCTGCTCCTTGCCTATTATAGGATCAAACTTGGCGATCCCCGTGGGGAGGTTCCTCACGATTCTTAGCTTGGACTGGAATAGGACCTAGCTTTGTGGTTTAAAGTTTTGTAGGTTCGGCGGTGTAACAGTTAAAGATAAGTGCTTATAGGATGAAAGACTTAGAAGTAAGAGTAAGTTGTGCTTGATTCAACTGTTCGATTGAGCTATCTACGGCGGGAAGGACCTGCAACAGGCCTCGCAAGCCTAATCGATCACTACGTTGTCTCAGTTGGTCGGTAAAGTATGTGGGGCTATTCCCCCACATACCCCGCTATAGTGGTTCCAACAAAAAAATGCCCCCCGAACCCCAGCACGTTAACTTACGCCAGAAGTATTTGAATTTACCCCACAGGTATGCTTTACCTTCGTTTGTGTATTTATACCCTGCTTTCACCCGTGAGTACCATACTGGTTACACATAGTACAGATTTTGATTCGGTTACGGCTGGGGTTTACTTTTCAACATGAGTGACAGGATTCACGCTTGGAATGTTGTCCACAAGCTGGAGAAGCGGCAGCTTCTTGTTGCGATTAATTGTATCGCGGCACTATCGATTTTGTTCTTTGGATATGATCAGGGCATGATGTCGGGAGTAAACAATGCCGAGGATTATGTTAAGCTTATGAAGTTCGGATATACGAACATGGAAAATGGCGAATCTACTGTGGTCGTTACGAATTCCCTATTGCAGGGCGGGATCGTGGCCGTCTATTACCTTGGAACATTATGCGGTGCTCTTTTCGGTGGATGGCTGGGAGACCGCATGGGCAGAATCAAATCCATCGCAGCTGGCGCTATTTGGGCGATCGTGGGCGCGAGTTTGCAGTGCTCAGCCCAGAACCATGACTGGATGATTTGTGGTAAGTGATGCTTACTAGCAGCAATTGTTTCATGGCTAAGACTTCAAAGCCCGGTTTGTCAACGGAATCGGCACCGGAATCTTGAACGCCATCGTCCCAGTCTGGGCCACGGAGACGGCAGAACACACCTCACGAGGCCAATTTATTGCGATTGAATTTACATTGAATATATTTGGTGTGGTTCTTGCCTATTGGTTGGAGTTGTACGTTGAGTCTACGTATTGTCCATATGCATGTACTAATCACACTCCAGTGGCCTGTCATTCATCGATGAGGGAAGGTCTCCTTTCCGTTGGAGATTCCCCATTGGGTTTCAAATTGTGTTCCTCTTAGTTCTCTTCTCTACTGTTTGGTTCTTCCCCGAGTCCCCTCGCTGGCTAGTCAAGGTCGGTCGCGAGGAGGAAGCTCGATACATCCTGCAGCGCCTTCGTGGGAGTAGTCCCGAGGACCTCGTCCGCGCCGAGACAGAATTCCTCGATATCCAAGCCATCGCTGAAATGGAAAAGACTATTGTTCACGGCAATTCGTATTTTTCAATGCTATTTGGCTATAAATCTGGGGATCTCCACATTGGCCGTCGCGTCCAACTTGTTATCTGGCTGCAGATTATGCAGGAGTGGGTAGGCATTGCAGGTGTCACTGTTTATGCTCCAACAATTTTCAGTATAGCAGGGTTTGATTCAACAAAGAGTCAGTGGATTAGTGGTTTGAACAATATCTTCTACATGGTATGTGCAAAGATATCCAGGGAAGGCATGATCAAATTATTGACATCTTTTCCAGTTCGCCACCCTCGTCTGTGTCTTTACTTTGGACCGCATTGGCCGCCGATGGACTTTGTATTGGGGCTCAGTTGTTCAAGGCATTGCAATGTTCCTGGCTGGTGGATTCTCTCGCCTCGCTATCAACGCCAAAGCAGTCGGTGATGCGGGTCACGCCTCCTCATACGGTGCAGCCGCAGCTTCCATGATCTTTATATTCACTTCGACTTTTGGAGCGACCTGGTTGACAGTACCTTGGCTGTACCCAGCTGAAATTTTCCCATTGGCCGTGCGTGCTCGTGGAAACGCGTGGGGAGTTGTTGGCTGGAGTATTGGAAACGGATGGCTGGTTAGTGCAAACATTCGCACATGTCTTTTGCATGCTAACGAGCTTCTAGACCCTGTTGTGCCCTGTCATGTTCAGTGCGATCGGCGAGAAGACACTGTATGTGTTCGCCGCAAGCAACGTCATCACTATTCCGATGGTCTGGGCTCTGTACCCCGAGAGTAACCAACGGACCCTGGAAGATATGGATTTATTGTTTGCTGCTAAGACACCCTGGACCTGGGATGCAGAGAAGACTTTTGCTCGTATAAAAGCGGAGAATCCTGGTCTGGTCCAGACAGCTAGTCGCAAGAGCAGTATAGACCCGGAGACGGGCAAGGTGTTGGTATCCGCAGCGAAGGGCGATGGGAATGTAACATCTGCCGGGTACGTGGGCAACGCATGAGTTCAGCATTGAGCGAATAGCACTTACAGTAGAATGTGTAAAGTTTATAAGTCAGAAGAAAAATCCAAAATTTATGATTATAAACTCAGATATTAATACTGTGGGTAAGTTATGGAGTAGTTGCTTTTGTCTCAGTAAGCCTCGTCGCGCGATGCGTCATCTCGCGTCACCAATTAGCCCGATACCGGAAGTTACTACTGTACCGTAAACCCGGAATCAACCCCAGACTTCACTCCCCAATCCCCAATCCCCAATCCCCAATCCACACCCAAATCCACACCGAAGGCCACAGCACACGAGATGCGAAGCATACATCATATATATAAACTAATTGTTTCTTGTTTATGATTACGTTTTGTCTCCTTTAACAGCTGAATTTTTTATACTCGGCCCGGGTCAATAGCCTCCGGATATCCCGCTTTTGCTGGCCGGCCCGATTACAGCTTTTGACACGCAAGGTTCTTCTATACAATTACCTCCGTGGTACTAGTGCGAACCGCTATGGATACGGAGGAGCTATCAGCTACTGCAGGTTTGAGGCACAGAAGTCTGGTAAGCACTATCCTCTTGTCACTGAAGATATTTCCAGGAAATCTCTCTAAAGGAGAGATGAAATCGAGTGCCCCGCAATTCACGGCTTTCTACGGTATTGAATATTGATTGCCCCTTGCCAGACTTACAAGCAGATGACTTTTACGGGACCGGATTGCTGGGTAGCGGCAATCAGTAACCCCTACTTTTTATAATCTTACCCTCCAACTTTGGTTCAAATACCAGGCAGCTACCTTCAAGAATCAATAATGATAAGCTGTGAATTGAAATCAGTTTGGAGCCCGGTTTCTCCCCTTTCTGTCTCATGCAGGTCAGCTACGTCAAGATGAAGCTGCTTCTTTCTGCTCTCTCTATCTCAACAGTGGCAAATGCCCTCCTTGTGCCTAAAAGTCCAGCTTGTACCGCCGCCGTAAGTTTCATCTTCCAAATTTGTCTGTACTTTCCAAGATATGATGACATTCATTAACAAAATTCCGCTCATAGTGCGAATCATTGAGTCACCTTCTTGGAAAGAAAGTAGTATTCTCCACAACAACCAACTTCACCCAAACAATCGGACCATATTACTCAGCACAAGAAGCCTTTTTAGTGCCATCTTGCGCTGTATTTCCTACCTCTACTCAAGATGTATCGCTGTTTGTTCGCGCCTTGAAACCATTCAACCGTCCTGGATATATCGGCAATAACTCCAACTGCCAGTTTGCGATCAAAGGGGGAGGCCATGCGCCGCCAAGCGGAGCTGCAAATATCAATGCGGGTGTCTTGCTTGATTTATCGGGATTGAATCAAGTTACTTTGGCGAGTGACAAAAAATCCGTTAGTCTGGGTGGCGGGGCACGCTGGGGCGATGTGTATACTGTTTTGACTGAGCAAGCTCTCTCCGTGGCCGGAGGACGAAATGCCGAAGTTGGTGTTGGCGGCTTTTTGACAGGAGGTGAGTGATGTATTCTCACATACTTGGGGTGATTGAATTAAAATTTGATGGAATAGGTGGTATATCATTTTTCACTACACGAGTTGGTTTCTCTTGCGACAATGTCTTGAATTTTCAGGTTATTCTCGCAGACGGTAGCATCGTCTCTGCCAATGCCAACAGCAACAGCAATCTCTGGAAAGCCCTTCGTGGCGGCTCTAACAACTTCGGAATCGTTGCCCGCTTTGATATATCTGTATTTCCGCAGTCTAACTACCTAGGCGGCTCAATCACCACCTCAATAACGTCATCACCGGCCCAGATTACCGCGTTAGCCAACCTAGCAGGAGCCAAAATCTACGATCCCTACGTATCCATTACCCTCTCCTACTTCTGGGGCGCTGAAAACGGCTTTCTAATCTTAACCAACCTAGCATATACAAGCGCGAACTCCTCACTTACCGCTCCACCACCTAGTATCCAGCCCTTCCTTGCCATCCAGCCCCAAATCGCCACCACAATGCGCACATCAAATGTCTCGGACTTTATCGCCGAGCTGACTAAACCCGGAACGCCAGGTCTACGCAATTCCTTTGCAACAATTACATTCAAAGTGAACGCGGCATTTATGGCCAGCGTAGTCAACATCTGGAATAGTAGCATGGTCACTGTCACTTCCCTCCCCAGCCTTGTCGGTGCCGGCCTCACATTTGAGCCAATTCCGGCCGCCATAACATCTAAGACTGCCGCTCTGGGAGGCAATTCTCTTGGTTTGACTCCACAGGATGGCAATTTGATGTTACTTTTAATAAGCTTTACGTGGAAGTCTTCTGACGACGACGATGCAATAATCACTGTCAGTCAGAATTTGGTGAAGCAAATCGATGAGGCGGCGCAGGCACGAGGAACATTTAATCAGTGGAAGTATTTGAATTACGCGGGTGCGTGGCAGGATGTCATTGCATCATATGGGCAGCAGAGTGAAGAGGTACTTAGGAAGACGAGTAAGGAGTATGACCCGGCGGGGGTCTTTCAGAAGGTTGTTCCCGGGGGGTTTAAATTACTTAAGTGATTACAGAGAAATATATACAAGATTAAAATCCTCTTGCTTTCAAAGCATACTTCAGCGTTCGTTGAAATTGAAAAACGTGATCTTTTCACAGTATGGCATAATGCTCTATACCTACTTCGTGATACACAACCTCTCCAATCACAAAATATTTCCACAGACTCAAATGCTCCCTTAGCCACTCTTCTCTCGAAGCCGCCAAAATAGCTAAAGGTTTACAATAGAATACATCCATTACTGACAGTGATCCCGAAGGCTCGTAGTCCACGGCCATGCTCTGCAACGAGTACGCGAGATTAGCCCACTTGATCAATGCGATGGGGCTGAGGGATAACTCCGCTAATCTGGCTGGATTTGCCTCTGTGAGAATTGTTGCAAGAACTTCTTTTTTTGGCGATGATTCGAGCTCTATAGCTAGAATCCGAGCGTGACTTTCGTTGATGAGGTCAAGGAAGTACGACAGGTGGAGGATTCATTCGACCCAATTCAACTGTCTCATCCGGGCCTTAATATGTGGCGGTAAATTGAATACACCCAGAAAGCCCACTTGGTCTCTGTTGCTTTCTAGAACTTTGCCAACCTCAAACGCTAACATTGAACCGTAACTGTACCCTGCTAGCAAGTATGGCCTATGAGGCTGGTTCCGTTTCATCGCCGAATGATATACGGTGACAACATCCTCGATACTGGTAAAATAGGGTTCGCCTTTGTTAAAACTATGAGCTCGGAAGGCATAGATAGATCGATCGATCACTAAAATATGTTGCTAGTTTCAAAAAGACAAGAACCTCGCCGACATCTGGGTGGACAAGCCACAGCGGCTGTTTGGTACCTTTTGGCTGAATAACAACGATTGGATCGTATGCTGCGACGGCTGTCGCATCATGCAGAGCAGCAGCAAGAGAGCGAATCGTAGGATTAGACATTAAAGTGGCAATCGGGATTGGAGAGATCAAGTCAAGATGTTCTTCGATATTGCGTTTCAATCTAATCAGTTCGATGGATGTTATGCCTGTCTCAAATACTGTGGTCATAACGCCGAATCCCTCGTGGCTTCCGAGCTGCAAAGCACTTGCGAAGACTCTCATAAGTTTCTCTTCAATCTGGTTTGCAGGTCCTTCGTGGTGCATATTTCTGTACATTGGGAGTTTTGCTTTGTTGACTTCCTCGTACACCTTATATTCACCTCTTTCGAACGACTTCTTAATCTTGGTCCGCGACAACTTGCATATTAGAGTTGGTCAATTGAGTCTCCGAACTCCATGCCCTCAAAGAGTTTTCTCGTCACCAGGAAGGCCCAGAGAAAGACTCCTTCAAAGGATGAAGCGAGTTGATCGATGAGCTCCTTTTTCTGCTCTTTGGTTGGAGATGCGTCACCCTGCCAGCAACTTTCAAACTGATCTGTAACATATCGCCTTATGTCACGTTCCGTGGGCTTGTGAAGTTCGAACCTCTGAGGCGCAAGTTCCCCAAGCCGATTGTAGAGTTTCTGTTCCGGTCGCGAAGACACACCAAACTTGATCTTCAATTCAAAGCACAAGGCGAGCGCTCCGATGACTCTCACGACACGTTCAATGTCGGCTGGAATACACTCATCCAGGGCGTCGATGAAGAAACATAGAGGTGCCTCTGCTGCAACTCGGCCAGCGACATCTTTAAGAAGAGTCTTTAGCTCTTCTGGATCCCAATCGACAATTCTGCGTTTTTGTCGGCATCGGTCAACCAATAGTAGACTTGAAACGAAATCTGGGCTTCTGTTTGACAGCAGTTGGTAAAGGAGGTAACCCAAGAAACCACGGAAGCTATTCTGAATACCGGATTTGTCGGCGAGCCAGAAATAGAAGGACAGGATACATGGATTTCTCGACCGTGCCCGGGTTTCGAGGCATTGCACGGTTTGGTGGTTCGGATTATTCATGCCGGCGAGGAATTTCATAACCGTACCTTTCCCCGAACCTGGTTTGCCGATGATCGGACCTTAAGGGAATGGTTTCCCTGGGGGAGGGAACCTTCCCTGGGGGCGGGAAACGATTCCCTTAAAAGTCTAGGCACGTTTAGTTTAATTGTAAGTGGAAGTCTTAGTCGGCCTCTACGGCAGTGGCCCTCGGAGAGACAGCGGAGCGTCATTCATATTTCATTTATATATCTGAAGGAAGCCTAGTCAGCCTCCACGGCAGTGGCCCTCGGAGAGTCAGCGGAGCGTCATGTCATATACATTTCAATACATCTGGAGGAAGTCTAGTCTGTCTTCACAGTAGTAGCTTTCAGAGAGCTAACGAAGTATTATTTATTTATTTCAACTTTTTAATAGAAAATAGAAAAATAAAAAATAGAAAAACTATTATAATTATTCTTTTTAAATATAAATATAATATCTACTTTATTTTTAAAAACTAATATTTATTAAATAAATAATTATTATTATATTTAAACTATTAATATAATCTTTTTAGAATTTATAAAATTTTATAAACGATTTATTAAAAATTATTTGAAAATCGTAGTATTTTTTATAAATTTAACTAAAAAGAATATTAAATATAATTAGAATAATATAATATAAAAAGCTTTTAATAACTTTAAACAAGTTTTTATATAAATACTAGTTTTAATTACTTTCGATTTTAAATAAATAAATATTATTAAAATAAATATATTAAATTTTATATTAAAAGTAATTTTTAATTAGTTAAAAAAAGATAAGAAGTTATAATTAGTAGTATATTATTTAAGAAAGTTTTAATTAACAGAATTAAATTATAAAATTTATAATAAAGAGTTATTAACTATTATTAATATATTTAAAAAATAAAAAGTTTATTTTAAAAAATCTAAGTATATAATTTAGATTTATTTAAATTATAAAAATCTAATCTACTTTATAATTACTAAGATTCTTAATTGATAATAAATATAATAAATTGAAATATTAATTATATATAACTTTAAAATCCTATATATTAAAAAATTACAGAATATTAAAACTAATACTTTTAATAAAAAAGAAGAATATTAAAAAAAAAAGAAGCTTTTTAAATAATATTTTATTAAGAAAGCGAATTATTAATATTTAATTTAATATAACTAGTTATAATAATAAGATTTTATAATAAATATTTAAAGAAGTAAATATAGAAATATTATAAAAATAATTTTATTATAATATAAATATTAAAAAAATTAAATAAAAGATTTATAATTAAAAAAAAGTAATATATTTTTATAAAGAAATATATATCTTTTCTACTTTAATTAAAGAGTTTATTTAAAAATAATATAAATTATTAGTTTATAATTATTAAAAAATTATAAAAATATTTATAAGAATTAAAATAAATTTATACTTTTTATAAATAAAAAAGATAGTTAAAAAAGTTATTAAAAACTATAATATCTATATATAAAATAAAATTTTATAATATAGTTTATATAGTTAATTTAAAACTTTAGATATATTTACTTAATTATAAAAGTTTATTATATAAGATTTTATAATTAAATTATTACTTTTAAAGAATCTAATAATAAAAGTAATATATAATTTTATTCTAATTATTATAAATTAACTAACTAAGTTTAAATATATAATTTCTTATAAAGAAAATAATATAATTGAAAACTTAACTTATATATTTTTAAAAATAATAGTTAATATATATAGAATATTAAATAAGATTATCTCGAATTAAAATAAACTCTTTATATTAAAATTCTAATAAATACTTATAGTTTTATTAGAAATTAAAAGAAGACTTTTTATTATAATAATCTAAATAGTTTAAATTGCAGATATTAACGATTTATATATATTATACTCACTTTATCACTTGATATTTCAAGATACTACTTTGAGTATACTTAGCGTGTATATACTTTAAGTATATAATTTATATAACTTTTATATATATATAAGCTTTTAAAGTTTTTCAACTCTTTTAACTCTCTAGTTATTAATTCTAAGAATGATATAATCTTCTTTTATAATATATTATTATATTTATAATATTCTATTTATAAATAGATAGTTAAATAGAATAATTAAATTAAATTATAAAATAATATTTATAATATTATATTAATTATTAATAAAATA
>JANHAD010000253.1:0-34694 GCA_026226035.1 Clarireedia monteithiana
TCTCAGACTCACACAGGTCGTAAAAATGAATAAAAAAAAAAAAAAAAAAAAAAAACAATAAAAAAGCAATAAACTCCGAATCCGATTTCCACAGCATTAAGGAAAACATTAAGCCAAATAAGCTCAATTGTACAATATTAAGACAGCATTAAGCTTAATATCGGATTTTAAGCTGACATTAAGCTTAATATCGGATTTGAGCTGACATTAAGGAAAGTTGTAACAATTTAAGGGTCTAATTTAATCAGCTGACAGGTCAGGTGATACATTCCGGTCCGAATACCAAAGTTCTTTTTGTTGCTTTATATACTTCGCATAACTTTGAGTTGCTAGCGTGTAATTGGGAGCAGTTAGTGTATTTTAAGGCTAAATGCGAACATACTTTGCCGCGGGTGCTGCAGACGCTACAGGAGTGCTGGGAGGTCACGTGCGGCTCGGCGCATAGGCCACACTTAGCTTGGCGCTTGCAAAATTGAGTTGCATGCCCAAATCCTTGGCATTTAAGGCACTGGGTCGACTTAGCTACACTAAGTAGCTTCTCAGCTCTAACTGAGATTCCGGCGATATAGACGCGATTCCGGATACACCTGTCCACTTCTTCGCTAGTCTTAAATGAGACTACCACATCAAATATCATTAAAAAATATCAATAAAACAAATCGCGAATTATTATCCAAATCGACCTGTTTCTTCGGTACACTAGTCAATTATAGTACAGCGGATTCAATAAAGCAATCGGCTTAGTTGTACAACCTGGCGTTGTTGAGATATCGTTGTCGCCGTCGATTTTACAATATTTTACTTTATATTTCGAAATTTTCATCAAAAACACTCAAAAAACATAAAAATATCGAAAAACAATAAATATCAATAAAAAATCATTAAACAAAAGACATAGTTGGCTTCAATATATATCTGCGGACCGAACAAGCTTAAAAGCACCTCAGTACCCCTCCTAGCGCCTG
The DNA here is from genome assembly GCA_026226035.1 of Clarireedia monteithiana. Lineage (NCBI taxonomy): Eukaryota > Fungi > Ascomycota > Leotiomycetes > Helotiales > Rutstroemiaceae > Clarireedia > Clarireedia monteithiana. The sequence continues at coordinate 966 of JANHAD010000253.1, forward strand.
AGATACTGTTGTTGCCGCTGTCACTACCACTTTCAACACTTTTAAACCTTCACTTTTAATTGTCTAAACTGCTAATATTAAGACTTCGATATTAAGTATAACTTATCGAATTGCAAATAATTGAAGGTATTAAGGATTTAAAGAGTATCTAAAGGCTACTAGTACTTGTCTAAGCCTAAGTATATTATATTAAGTAGAATATTACTATCAACTTTTAAAATAGCCTTTTTAGTACTCTTTAATTAACCGACTTTACTTTTAACCCTAATTAATAATTAGAATATCATTCAAACTAGCTCTTTTTTAACTACTTTCTTAGCAATTACAATTATTAAGTCTAGCTCTCTTATTACAAACACTACTATAGATATTACTACCTTGCTATCGCTTCTAATAACTCTTCGATTCTATTCTAATATTAATTTATCTAACTTTTTTAATACTTTAAACTTGGACTTTTTTATAAGACTTACTTCGAATATAGCTATTAGCCTTAGTAGAATTCTACTCCACCTTTCTAAACAAGATAACCCCTTTACTTTAAACTAGACTAATAAAGTCTTGAAGTCTAACCCTTTTTAAACTACTACTAATAACCTTTTAAATAAACTAATTTTAAAAGCTTGAGATCTTTTAATTAAAGTTTATATAATAACTGATTCTTAGGTTAAATAGACTTAAATCTTAGATTTAATTAAAGTCTTTAGAGACTATATTGAATTTGGAAAGGTTAAAAAGGTTATTAATTAATTAGCCTCTTAGATTAATAATCTAGAGTATACTATTTACTAAGTTAAAGCTTAAACCTTTAAGCTTTCTCAACTAAAGACTATAAAGACTATACCTTCAGCAACCCTCCTAATAACCCCCGCTGTCTTGAAGACTTAGCTAATGCTAAAAGTGACGAAAATCGCTTAAAATCCAGTTTAAGCTACCTTCGCTAACATCGCTACTGCCGAGGCTTTTAAGGCCTTTGAATAAACAACTATTAAGCTTAAGATTAAGCTCTAAGCTAAGCTTAAACTATAAAATCGACTTATTTTAATTTGTAATATTCTAACTCTCTTTTCTACTCTTTTTATTCGTAATTCGATAAATAAGGCTTTCAAAGCTAAAGGGGTTAAAAGCTTAGTTGTCTCAACTATTATTAGTGTTACTAATAAGAAGAACTTAATATTAACTACTATACTCCTTTTTACCACTGATTTCTTAATTAAGAAGCTTGATATTTAGAAAAATCTAATTGATTTTAAAACTATTTAAAAGGACAAACCTTAATATAAAGTAGTATTATATAAAATTCTTATAAGCAACTTCAATATTCTTAAAAATATAAAATTAGTTTTAGAAAAAATAAAGACTTTCAATTCCTTCTTTAATCTCAAACTAATTAGAACTTTTTATTAACTCTCTTCAGAAGCTAATCGTATAGCTAAGCGAGTTGAATTTATAATAGTCTCTTTTAAAACTAATAAGAAAGTCGAGAAATGTATTAGGAATCGAGTTTATATTACTAGAATTTCAATTAAAACTAAGAAATTACTAAGTATAGTAAAATCAACTTAGTATATTAAGTACTAAAGTTTCAAGTATATAACCTAATTTTGCCGACGCTAAGCTAAGTGTAGCTTATATACAAAGCCTCACTCGACCTCTTAACACTCTTACAACGTTTATAGTATTTGTGGAAAAACTTATTCTCACTTAGCTTTAAAATACTATAATTGCTTATTACTTTATACTAGCGATTTCAAATCGTATAAGATATATAAGGTTACAAAGAGACTTAATATAAGTTTATAAATAGTTAGGATATCTAAGTATTATAGATAAATCTCAATAAAAGTTTACTAAGAATTAAAGTAGCTCTCAACTTCGCTATCGAGTTAAAAATTAACTTATTAATAATTCAAGAGCTTTAGATTATAGCTAAGAATTGGAACTACCTTCAAAGTTAGTTTATAACCCACTTTAACTTCAACTAGCTCTTAGTACTAACTTACAAATTCAAACTTCGAACTTTAATATATATTTTAAAAGTTTTCAAGATTGAAATAATATTAGCGTTTGATAATTTGGATTTAGACTTATTAATAGTCTAATTAAATTAGAGAATTAATATATTTAAGATAATTAATATCTATAATAAGACTAATTAGTAAGAAAACAAGAAGTTTAAAATAATTAAAAGAAGCTTATTTCTAAAAGTTATTTTAATTAATTTATTTATTTTAAAGGATTTCAATATTTATTACTTTTAGTAGAACTCTTTAATAGCTAACATTCAAGTTAGAACCCGATTAGTTAATTGAATTAAAGATAATAACTTTGAACTTTTAAATAAAGTTGAAGTTAAAACCTTCTTTCAAAGCTTTAGCTTTTTAGTTTTAAATCTAATATTTACTACTTTAAAAGTAACGAAGTATATAGATAATTAGTAAATACTAAATAGTCTAAACTCAAACTATTATCTAATCTTCTTTACAATTAAGAATTTAAAGTTAAATTAAAGTTACTTAAATCTACTTTAATTCTTTGATACTAAGAAGGCTAATTAAGACTTGTTTAAAAACAAGCTAGTTAATTTAACTAAGAAGAGCCTAGTTTTTAACTAAAACTTCTTAGAAGTTATAAAAACTAAGTTAAACTTTGAAGTATTGAATATAACTTATTTTAAAAATATCTCTTCTAAGTTAATATAACTAATTGGATTAGTAGTAGCTAGTGCGATTTCGAGAATAAAACCTAAGTTGAGAGCTAAGCTATAATAGACTCTTAAGTTAAAGAAGCTATATAAAATAATACTAAGAGAGTAAAGAAGTTAAAGTCAAAGTTATAATTTAGTTAGAAACTTGTATTTCTCAGTTATTAAATATATTAAACGAAGTTACTAGAATACTTTCTTAGAGATTAAAAACTCGAAATCAATTTTCAAAGCTTTTAATTATACAAAAAGCTACTCGAATTGATAATTACCTTCGATTTTAAACTAGTTAACTTTCGATGAAAAAGCAGCTATTTTGAAAGCTACTTTGTTTCTAAAGCCTCTAATTTCGACTAGTTCTACTTAAGATACTTATAAAGTCGATACTTAGTTTAAGTTAGCTACTAGTAAGCTGGAAAAAGCTTATTCAATGAAAATCAAAGGAAAAACTTTGAGGCTAAATAGAATTAGCTAGGAAATTATTATTAAAACTTACTAAGCTATTTCTAACTTATTTTATAAAGTTTTTAGTCTTCTTATCAATTTCAACTACTATCCGACTTATTAGTATTAAGTAATAAAAGCTATTTTCAAAAAGCTAAAAAAGCTTGATTATTTGATTTTAAAAGCTTATAGAGTGATATCGCTACTAAACTATTTTAGAAAGATTAGTGAAAAGATATTAGTAAAGAGATTAAACTACTTAACTAAAACTAGCATCTTACTATACAACTTACAAGTTGGAAATCGATTAAAAAAATCTATAATTAATATAATATTGTTACTAGCGAATAAAATTGAAGAAGATTATATAAATAAGTTTAAAACTTTAATTTTATTTCTAGATATTAAAGAGGCTTTCGATTATATATCTAAAAACCAGTTATTTATAGTTTTAAAAAAGTTAAAACTTTTATTTAGTTTTATAATTTAAATTAACTACTTCTTAAAAGTTAGACAATTAAGATTAGCTTTTAATAATTAAATTAAGCTTTTTAAACTTATCAATATTAGAATTCTCTAAAGTAACTTAATTAATCTGATTCTATTTTTAATTTATATTAGGAATCTCTTTTTAATAATTAGTTATTTAATTTGAAGTTATATAGATGATATCGCGCTAGCTGCTAACTCAACTAGTATCAAGAAGAATTGTGAGACTCTAGAAAGAGAGGCTAATAAACTATATACTTTTAAAACAATAAATAGTATTAAGTTTGATTTTAAAAAAATTAAGTTAATCTATTTCTTTTTTAAAGGTTTAGTAACTAATTCGGTTAAATTACTAAATCAAGAAGTTATACACTCTTTCAAACTAATAAGGTGGCTAGGAATTTGGTTTGATAATATGTTAAAATATAAGAACTATATCTCGATTCAAATTAATTAAGCTAAATCAACTTTCTTTCGAATTAGTCGATTAGCTAATATTTAGATTAGTTTATCCTCTTTCGCAGTATACTAACTATATATCACTTATATTGCTAGCGTCTTAGACTACAACTCCTCGATTTAATATAAAGAACAAGCTAGTTTTAATAATCAACTTCGCAACTTTTAGAATCTTACTTTTTGAAAGATATTAGAAGTATTTAAGATTAGCTTTATACTAGCTATGAATATCGAAGCTACGTTAGTACCTCCGGATATTAGGCTTGCTAGCGCCGCCTACTAATATACCTTTCAATTACTCAAACTTTTAAGAAGTTATTTAATTTATAAGCTTCTTTAGAAAGATTATTAAAATAGTTATTATAATAATTACTATAATATTATAAACTTAGATAGTAACAAGTTGACTCTACTATAAATTAAGAAGCTTAAGTTAAAGTCGAAGTTAAAGTTAATTTAAATCGATTGAATTAGATATTCAATATACTCGCTAATTGATATAACTAGTTTAAAATTAATATAGCCTTTCAAATTCCCTCTTTGAACTTTTACTAGCCTTTTTAACATCTGAATTAGTCGTCTTTCTAAAGAAGATAAAGCTTTAGACTACTAAAACTTAATATTAATATAAGTTTATAATTAATATTTCTTTTATACTAATAAGTTCTAATTGTAAACTAAAACTAAAATAGAAGTTAAACTAACTTTTTTAAATATTAATTAGAAGCTAATCCGAGTATATAAATAGAATATTAGCTTAAATCAACTAGTCTATAATAGTGAATTAGAGGGAATCATTTAAGCTATTAAATTAACTAATTAACTAATTTATTTAAACTAAGAATATATAGTATATAATAATAATCAAATTGCTTTACTTAGGTTTTAATTGTTGAACAATAATTTAAACTAAGAACAATTAATAAAGATATATAATATTAATATTTAAATAGTTAATAAAAGTACTAATATCAAATTAGTTTAAATTCCAAGATATTATAACGTCGATAAGAATGAAATAGTAGATAAACTAATTAAAGTAAGTATTAATAAAGAATCGGACTTTTATATAACTAGCTTCGCTTATCTAGGCGCTAGTATTAAGAGAATCAAAACTTAGAAATAGGAATTAGTATTAAACTAAGTTAAATCTAAGTAAATCGAATTTAAGATAAATTATATTTTCATTTACAAACTAGCTTTTAAATTCAAGTTAACAATCCTCTTTAAAACTAAACAAGTTACAGTTAATGTCTTTTACTAGTTTAAATTAGACTATAATTACCTCAAAGTATATATATACTAACTCAGTTTAACTAGTGATAATAAATGTAAATATAGTAAAAAGAAGACTCTTGAACATCTCTTTATTAGCTGCTACTTACTTGCTAATACTTATATTAAATTTAAAGACTTCTTTAATATATATTATTTTAACTTACCTCTCTTATTAGATATTAAGTTTAATATCGAAGCTACACTCGAATTTTTACAAAATACTGAAATTTACACTTGAAAATATTATTTAACCTAGTTACTTAACTTCTAAAATTGCTTACTAATCAAATTGGATTATTAAATTATCTCTATTAAACTTAATACTAGCTTAATATTCAATATTTAAATAGATAATACTTAATATTATCTTAATATTATATAATTAGGTTGGTTTAACTTAATATTTTCTTTTTTTATTTATTTATTTTAACAACTTATATAAGTCTAAGACTATAGTAGGTTGGCTAGCGGCTAACCCGCTAGCGGCTAGGTGTATATAGTGTTTTAGGTATATATAATATTATATATAATAAAGAGATATTAAGAGTCTAACCTTAGTTAAAGAAATAATAATAAAATAATAATAATAGTATCTTAAATTTAAACTTCGACTTATAATATTAAGAAAAGTATTAAACTAAATTAATCTAATTGTATAATATTAAGATAGTATTAAATATTTAAATATTCAAATATTGTATATTAAGCTGATATTAAACTTAATAATAATAATTTGATAATCCAATTTAATTAGTAAGCAATTTAGAAGTTAGATAACTAAGTTAAGTAATATTTCCAAATATAAATTTTAATCTCTTTAAAGAATTCAAAAGTAACTTCGATATTAGACTTAGTATCTAATAAAAGAGGGAGATTAAGATAATATATATTAAAAGAGTCTTTAAGCTTTATTTAAGTGTTAGTAAGTAGGCGACAACTAATAAGAAAGTGTTTAAAAATCTTCTTTTTATTATATTTATACTTATTATTATTAGTTAAGTTGAGTTAATATATATAAGCTTTAATACAGTTATAACCTATTTTTAATTAATAAAAGGCGCTAGTTGTAGCTTGCTTAGTTTTAAGAGAGATTGTTAACTTGGATCTGAAAACTAATTTGTAAGTTAAAATATAATTAGTTTTGAAATCAATGTATTTAAGTTTAAGTTTAGTTTAGTTTAATACTAATTTCTATTTCTAAATCTTGATTCTCTTAATACTAGCGCCTAAGTAGGCGAAGCTAATTATATAAAAGTCTGATTTTTTACTAATATCTATTTTAACTAGCTTATTTACTATTTCATTCTTATTAATATTATAGTAGTTAGAGATTTAGACTAATTTGATATTAGTATTTTTATTGACTATTTAAATATTAATATTATATATCCTTATTAATTGCTTTTAACTTAGATTGTTGTTTAGCGATTGAAATTTAAATAAAGTAACTTAATTATTATTGTAGATTATATATTCTTAGTTTAGCTAAACTAACTAGCTAGCTAATTTAATAACTTAAATAATCTCTTTTAATTTATTATTATAAACTAGTTGATTTAAGTCGATATTCTACTTATATATTTAGATTAACTTTTGATTAGTATTTAAAAGAGTTAATCTAACTTCTATTTTAGTTTTAGTTTATAATTGAAATCTATTAGTATAAAAGGAGTATTAATTATAAGTTTATATTAATACTAAGTCTTAGTAGTTTAGAACTTCGTCTTCTTTAAAAAAGCGACTAATTCAAATATTAAAAAAGTTAGTAAAAGTCTAAGAGAGGAATTTAAATAGTTATATTAGTTTCAAGTTAGTTATATCGATTAGTAAGTATATTAATTATTTAATTTAGTCGATTTAAATTGGCTTTAACTTTAACTTTGATTTAGGTTTCTTAATTCATAATAAGGTTAGTTAGTTACTATTTAAACTTATAATATCTTAGTAGTTATTATAATAGTCTTAGTATCTCTTTTAAAGAAGTTTATAAATAAAATAGCTTCTTGAGAATTTAAAAGATCGAAAAGTATATTAGCAGGCTATAATATTTAAATGAATATTAAGAGGGACTAATACAACTTCGATATTTATAGTCAAAGCTGAACTAGTTTTAAATACTTCTAATATCTTCTAAAAAGTGAGATTCTAAAGATTGTGAAGTTAGTTATTAAAATTAGCTTGTCTTTTATATTAAATCGAGGAGTTGTAATCTAAGATGCTAGCAACATAAGTGATATATAGCTAGTATATAACGAAAGAGAATAAACTAATTTAAATATTAGCTAGTTAGTTAATTCGAAGGAAAGTTGATTTAGTTTAACTAATTTAGATTAAGATGTGATTTTTATATTTTAATATATTATCGAACTAAATCCTTAGCCACTTTATTAGCTTAGAGGAGTGTATAACTTGTTGGTTCAGCAATTTAACCGAATTAATTACTGATTATTTAAAAAAGAAGTAGATTAGCTTAGTCTTTCTAAAGTCAAACTCGATACTATTCATTGTTTTAAAAGTATATAGTTTATTAGCCTCTCTTTCCAAAGTCTTACAATTCTTCTTTAAGCTAGTAGAGCTAGTAGCTAATATAATATCATCTATATAACTTCAAATTAAATAGCTAATAGTTAGGAAAAGATTTCTAATATAAATCAAGAATAAAATCGAACTAATTAAGCTACCTTAAAGAATTCTAATATTAATAGGTTTGAAAAGTTTAATTTAACTATTAAAGGCTAGTTTTAATTGTCTAGCTTCTAGGAAGTAGCTAATCTAAGTTATAAAGCTAAATAGAAGTTTTAACTTTTTTAAAACTATAAGTAGCTAGTTCTTAGATATATAATTAAAAGCCTCTTTAATATCGAGAAATAAGATTGATATTTTAAATTTGTTTATATAATCTCCTTCGATTTTATTCGCTAATAACAACATTGTATTAACTGTGAACTTTTTTAGTCTACTTCTAATTTGAGAGTTGTATAACAAGGTACTAGTCTCGGCTAAATAGCTTAAATGCTTTATTAATATCCTCTCACTAACCTTTTCAAGACAATTAAATAATAATATTATCTTATAAGCTTTCGAGATTAAGTAATCAAGTTTTTTTAGTTTCTTAAGAATAACTCTTGTTGCTTGGCGCTAGCAAGTCAAGTGGTAGCCGAAATTGATAAGAAGGTTGAAGACTTTATAGAATAAGTTAGGAATAACTTAGTAAGCTTTAGTAATAATTTCCTAGCTAATTCCGTTTAGCCTCGAAGTTTTTCCTTTGATTTTCGTTAAATAAGCTCTTTCTAGTTTGCTAGCGGCTAGCTCCGGCCAAGTATCGACTTTATAAGTATTCTAGGTAAGACTAGTCGAAATTGGGGGCTCTAGGAACAAAGTAGCTTTTAAAATAGCCGCTTTTCTATCGAAAGTTGACTAGTTTAAAATCGAGGGTAATTGATAACTCGAGTAGCTTTTAATATAGTTAAAGGTTTTAAAAATTGACTTCAAGTCTTTAGTCTTCAAAAAGGTATTCTAGTAACTCCGTTTAATATATTTAATAGCTGAAAAGTAGAGGTTTCTAACTAAGTTATAGCTTTGACTTTGACTTTCACTTCTTTATACTTTTAGTATTGATTTCCGTAATTCCTTTAGCTCGAGAGTCTACTAAGGCTTAGCTCTCAGCTTAGGCTTTATTCTCGAAATCGCACTAGCTACCACTAGCTTGATTAATTGTATTAACTCGGAAGAGATATTCTCAAAATAAGTTATACTTAACACTTCAAAGTTTAACCCGGTTCTTGTAACTTCTAGGAGGTTCTAGTTGAGAACTAGGCTTTTCTTAGTTAAATCAATAAGCTTGTTTTTAAATAAGTCTTAGTTAGCTTTCTTAGTATTAAAGAATTAAAGTGGGTTTAAGTAGTTTTGATTTAACTTCAGATTTTTAATTGTAAAGAAGATTAGATAGTGATCTAAGCTTAGACTGTTTAGTACTTACTAGTTATCTATACACCTCGCTACCCTTAAAGTAGCAAGTGTTAAATCTAAGACTGATAAGCTAGAGCTTTAAAAGAAGGTTTTAACTTTAACTTTATTTAAAAGTTCAAGGTTATTATCTTTAATTTAGTTGATTAATCAGGTTCTAGCTTAAGTGTTAGCTGCTGAGAAGTCCTACTAAGAATAATAAGTATTGAAATCTTTTAAAATAAGCGAATTAAGTGAGATAACTCTTAGAAACAAGCTTCTTTCAACTATTTTAAACTTTTTACTTTCTTACTAATTAGACTTGTTATAAATATTGACTATCTTAAATGTATTGATTTCTTAACTAAGTCGGACTATTAGTAAGTCCGAATCTAAATTATTTAATATTAATATTACTTTAATTTTAAGAACTTTTGAAGTATATATCAAAGTTCGAGGTTTGAATTTGCGGATTAGTATTAGAAGTTAGTTGAAGTTAGAGTAAGATATAAACCGGCTTTGAAGGTAATTCCGGTTCTCAGTTATAATCTAAGGCTCTTGGATTATTAATAAATCAATTTTTAAGTCGATAGTAAATTAGAGAGCTATTTTAGTTTTCGATAAACTTTTGTTGAGATTTACTTGTAATACTTAGATATCTTAGCTATTTATAAGCTAGTATTAACTCTTTTTATTACTTTATATACTTTACACGATTTTGAGTCGCTAGCGTGAAGTTGAGAGCAGTTATAGTACTTTAAAACTAAGTAGAAACAAACTTTCCTATAAGTATTATAGATATTGTAAGAATGTTGAAAGGTTAAGTAAGGCTTTGTATATAAGCTATATTTAGCTTAGCGTTAGTAGAACTAAGTTATATACTTGAATCCTTAGTATTTAGTATACTAAGTTAACTTTACTATACTTAGTAATTTCTTAGCTTTAATTAATATTTCAATAATATAAACCTAGTTCTTAATATATCTTTCGACTTTCTTACTAGTCTTGAAAGAGACTATTACTGATCTAATTTACTTAGCTATATAATTAGCTTCTGAGAAGAGCTAATAAGAAGTTCTAATTAATTTAAAGTTAAAAAAGGAATTGAAAGTCTTTATTTCTTCTAGAACTAGTTTTATACTTTTAAAAGTATTGAAATCGTTTGTAAAGATCTTGTATAATACTACTTTATATTAAAGTTTATTTTTTTAAATAGTTTTGAAGTTGATAAGATTTTTCTAAATATCAAGCTTCTTAATTAGAAAGTTGGTAGTGAAAGGAGATGTAGTAGTTAGAACTAGGTTCTTCTTATTAGTAATATTAGTAATAATTAAGACAACTAAGCTTTTAACTCCTTTAGTTTCAAAAGCCTTATTTATTAAGTTATAAATAAGAAGAGTTGAAAAGAGAGTTGAAATATTACAAATTAAAATAAATCGATTTTATAGTTTAAGTTTAGCTTAAAGTTTAGTTTTAAGCTTAATAGTTTTCTATTTAAAGGCCTTAGAGGCTCTAGTAACAACGATATTAGCGAAGGTAGTCTAAGTCGGATTTTGAACGATTTTCATTACTTTTAATATCAATTAAGTTTTTAAGATAGTAGAGATTACTAAGAGGGTTGTTGGAAATATAGTCTTTATAGTTTTTAGCTAGAAAGGCTTAAAGGCTTAAGCTTTAATCTAGTAAATAGTATACTTTAAATTATTAATCTAAGAGGCTAATTAGTTAGTAATTTTTTTAACTTTTTTAAATTCAATATAGTCTTTAAAGACTTTAATTAAGTTTAAAATTTAAATCTGTTTAGTTTAAAAATCAATTATTATATAAATTTTAATTAAAAAGTCTTAAGCTTTTAAAATTAGCTTATTTGAAAGGTTGTTAATAAGGGCTTGAAAGAGGTTAAATTTTAAAACTTTATTAGTCTATTTTAAAGTAAAAGAGTTATTTCGTTTTAGAAAGTAGAGTGGAATTCTATTAAAGCTAGTAGTTATATTAAAAGTGAGTTTTATAAGAGGGTTTGAACTTAAAGTATTGAAGAGGTTAAATAAGTCAATGTTGAAATAAAATCGAAAGGTTGTTAAAAGCGATAGCGAAGTAATAATATTTATAATAGTGTTTATAATAGAAAGGCTAAATCTAATAGTTGTAGCTACTAAGAAGATAATTAAAAAGAAGCTAGTTTAAATAATATTTTAATTATTAGTTAGAGTTGAAGAGGTAGCTATTTTAAGTATTTTTAATATTAAAGTTGATATTTTACTTTCTAAAAAGTGTATTAATATTGAGAAAGTTCTTGCAAACTCTTAGACAGCCTCTTTATCGATTCTCAAAACTCAATTCTTTAATATTATCTTAATATTATCTCAAATCCACGATTCAAGCTTAATATTATCTTAATATTGAAATATTTAAAAGTGTTAAAAGTGATAGCAACAATGATATCTTAGGTGCTAGAAGGTGTACTAAAGTGCAAATAAGCTTGTTTAGTCTGCGAATATATATTGAAGCTAATTATATCTTTTTTATTAATAATTTTTATTAGGTTTATTGATTTTTCAATATTTTTTATGATTTTTAATGTTTTCGATGAAAAATTTGCAAATATAAAGTAAAAATCCGCAAAATCGGTGGCGATGATAATATCTTAATAGCGCTAAGTTATATAATAAAGCTGATTACTTTATTGAATTCACTATATTGTAATTAACAAGTATATTAAAGAAATAGGTCGATTTGAATAATAATTCGCGATTTTTTAATGAAAGTTCGTTTGTTAGCTTAATATTTTCCTTAATATTATAATTTTAAGTTCGAAGTTTAAAAGCTATTATTGTTATTTTTACTGTTATTTCCTTATCTAAGGCTAGACTCTTAGTATCTCTTTATTATATATAGTATTGTATATACTTAAACCTTATATATATACTTAGCTGCTAGCGGGTTAGTTGCTAGCCAACTTACTATAGTCTTAAATTTATATAAGTTGTAAAAATAAAAAAAAAAAAAAAAAAAAAATGAGACTACTACTAAACCGGCTCTTTTAGCTGCTTGGTTAGCTTCTAAGAACAACTAATAAGAGGTACTAATTGGTTTAAAGTTCAAATTTAAATTGAAAGTTTTAAACTCTTTTAAAACTAATTCTATATTTTCCAAGGTATTAAAGTCGGCGGTGAGGATCTTATAAAGTACTACTTTATACTAAAGCTCGTCCTTTTAAATTAATTTAAAATTAATCAAATTCTTCTAAATATTAAGTTTCTTAATAAGAAAGTCGGTTATATAAAAGAGAGTTATAATTAAGACTAAGTTCTTCTTATTAGTCGCGCTAATAATAGCTGAGACTACAAGCCTTTTAATACTTTTAACCTCAAAAGCCTTATTAATCGAGTTGTGAACAAAGAGAGTTGAGAAGAGTAATGAAGTGTTACAGATCAAGATAAGACGGTTTGAAGGCTTTAGCTTAGGCTACTGCTTAGATTTAGCTTTAACTTATACTATCTACTATTCAGTATTAGCCTTGAGGGTCTCGGCAGCAGCGATGTTAGCGAATGAGGGCTGGGCTGGTGCGGGCTGAGTCGCTAGGATAGTGAGGATTATTAGAAGGATCGCTAAGAGCTTAGTTTAAATCTTAGTCTTAGCCTAAGCTTCAACTTTCCGAGTTGCGTATTCCAAGTTGTTTATTTGCGAAGCCAATTAGTCAGTCACCTTTTTGACTTTACTGAATTCAGTATAGTCGCGGAAAACCTCAATTAAATCCAGTATTTGAATCTATTTATCACAGGATTCAGTTATAGTATAAGCTTTAACTAATAAGTCTCAAGCTTCTAAGATTAGCTTATTAGCTAGGTTATTAGTGGCAGCTTGGTGAGGGTTGGATTTCGAGATTTTATTAATCCTTTTCGAGGTAAAGAGGTTGTTCCGTTTAAGGAGGCGGAAGGGGATTCTGCTAAGTCCAGTTATAGTTCTAGGGGTGGGTCCAGCGAGTGAGTCCGAGCTCAAAGCGTCTGAGAGGCCAGATAAGTCAATGTTCGGGTGGAATTTAAAGGTCGCTAAGAGCGACAGCAAGGTAGTAATATCTATATTAGCATCTATAATGTCCGGTATAGTTGGCGGGCTTGACCGGATCGCAGTGACAGCCGAAGAAGAAGAGAGAGAAACCGAGCTTTGATTAGTAGGCGTTAAGGGGTCTATTCTAAGATCCGGCGACGACAAACCACTTATATAAGTCTTATAAAGCTTAGACAACTGCCTTTAGCCCTTAGACACGCTCCTAGCTCTTAATCCCTTCAATTATTCGCAATTCGCCGAGTTGTGCTTAATATCAAAACCTTAATGTCGGCGGTTCAGACAGTTGAAGTCGTTGTTCGGAAGTGTTGGATTTAGGTGGCAGCGATGATATCTCAGAAACCAAGGGTTGTACCGAAGTTTAGTTTAGATTGTTAAGTCCGCAGAGTCTTATTAAGTCTTAATAAGACTTATTTGGGATGTTTTTGATAACTTTTAAGTGTTTTATTGATGTTTTTGGATTTTTGGATTTCGATGAAAATTCTTCGATGTGAGGTAAAAATCGCGACTTTCGGTGGCAACGACGATATCTCGATGGCGCCAGGCCGTACAATAAAGCTGATAGCTTTATTGAATCCGCCGGGTTGTAATTAGTCGTTGCCAATGAAGATCAGATAGATTTCAATAAAAGTACACGTTTTTTAATACTATTATTAATATTTATTATTATTTTCTTTATTAAAGCTAGACCCTCAATATCTCTTTACTATATATAGTATTATATGTACTTAACTTACTATATACATCTAGCCGCTAGCGGATTAGCCGCTAGCCGACCTACTATAGTCTCAGACTCACACAGGTCGTTAAAATAAATAAAAAACAATATTAATAAAAAAAAGTTGTGTAAACGAACTTTCATTAAAAAAAAGACGAATTCTTATCTAAATTGATTTGATCTTTTAATACTCTTGTTAATTATAATACGGCGGATTCAATAAAGCAATCGGCTTTGTTGTATAACCCGGCGCCGTTGAGATATCGTCGTCGCCGTCGATTTCACGGATTTTACCCTATATCCTCAAATTTTTATTAAAAACCTTAAAATATAAAAACATTAATAAAAGTAATAAAACTTATCAAAAACATCACTATTAAGTCTTATTAAGACTTAATAAGACTTCGCGAACTTAATAGTCCAAACTGTACATCGATACAACCCCCTTTTCTTAAGATATCATCGTTATTACCACTTTTAATATTTCTAGATAATTCGATATTAAAACGATATTAAGTATAAATCGTGGATTTAAAACAATATTAAGATAGTATTAAAGAATTAAATTCTAGAAATCGATAAAGAGGCTATTTGAAGTCTACAAGAGCTTTTCTAGTATTAATACACTTCTTAGAAAGTAAGATATCGACTTTGATATTAAAGGTATTTAAAATAACTACTCTTTCAACTTCAATTAATAATTAGAATATTATTCAAACTAGCTTCTTTTTAACTACCTTCTTAGTAGTTATAATTATTAAGTCTAACCCTCCTATTACAAACACTACTATAAATATTATTACCTTGTTATCGCTTTTAACAACCTTTCAATTTAATCTTAATTTTAATATATCTAGCTTTTTAAATATATTAAGTTCAGACCTTTTAACTAAACCTACTTCTAATATTATCATTAGCCTTAATACTATTCCTTTCCGCCTTTCTAAAAAAGCTAACTTATTCTTAGCAAACTAGATAAACAAAAACTCGAAACCAACTTTAAATACAACTTTAATTAATAACTTAGCTAATAAACTTATCTTGGAAGTTTAGAATTTATTAGTTAAAGTATATACTTTAACTAATTCTTATAATAAACAAGGCTTTATCTTAGATTTAATTAAGATATTCCAAGATTATATCGAATTCGGAAAGGTTAAAAAAGTTACAAACTAATTAGTTTCTTAAATAAATAACCTCGAATATATAACTTATTGAGTTGAAGCTTAAGTTAAAGTTAAAGCTTCTATTAAAATTCTTACTATACCCTTTATAACCTCTTTAGCGACTTATCTAATAAACCTTGTTATTTTAGTGAATTAATTGTTAAAAATTATTAAAATTATATAAAATCCAGCCTAAGCTACCTTCATTAATATCGCTGCTACTAAGACCTTTAAAGTTTTAAAATAGAAGATTATTAAATTTAAAACTAAGCTTTAAACTAAGTCTAAATCTTAAAATCAATTAATTCTAATCTATAATACTTTAACTTCTTTTTCCACTCTTTTTGTTTATAATTCAATAAATAAAACTTTTAAAATTAAAAGACTTAAAAGCTTAGTTATCTTAATTATTACTAATATTACTAATAAGAAGAATCTAGTCTTTACTATTATATCTCTCTTTACTACTGATTTCTTAATTAAGAAACTTAATATTTAGAAAAATCTTATTAATTTTAAAACTATTTAAAAAAACAAACTTTAGTATAAAGTAATATTATATAAAATCTTTATAAGCAACTTCAACACTTTTAAAAGTATAAGACTAGTTCTAAAAGAAATTAAAACTTTTAATTTTTCTTTCAACTTCAAATTAATCGGAACTTCTTATTAGCTCTCTTCAAAAGCTAATTGCGTGGCTAAGCGAGCCGGATTAGTAGTAGTCTCTTTCAAGACTAATAAGGAAGTTGAAAAGTATATTAGAAACCGAGTTTATATTATAAGAATATTAATTAAAACTAAGAAATTACTAAGTATAACAAAGTCAATTTAATATATTAAGTGTTAGAGATTTAGATATATAATCTAATTTTACTAATGCTAAGCTAAATATAACTTATATATAGAACCTCACTTAACCTCTTAATACTTCTTCAATATTTATAGTATTTGTAGAAAAACTTGTTTCTATTTAGTTTTAAAATACTATAACTGCTTTTAGCTTTATACTAGCGACTTAAAATCGTGTGAAGTATATAAGGCGATGAAAAAAGTTAATATTAGCTTATAAATAGCTAGAATATCCAAGTACTATAAATGAATCTCAATAAAAGTTTATTAGAGACTAAAGTAGTTTTTAATCTTATTATCGAGTTAAAAATTGATTTATTAATAATCTAAGAGCTTTAGATTATAGTTGAGGACTAGAATTACCTTCAAAGTCAGTCTATATCCCACTTTAGCTTCAACTAGCTCTTAGTATTAATCTATAATTTCAAGCTTTAAATCTTGATATATACTTTAAAAGTTTTTAAGATTAGTATAATATTAATATTAGATAATTTAGATTTAAACTTATTAATAGTTCGACTTAGTTAAGAAATTAATATACTTGAAATAATCAATATTTATAATAAGATTAGCTAGTAAGAAAATAAAAGAGTTAAAATAATTAAGAGAAGTTTGTTTCTAAAAGCTATCTCAACTAATTCGCTTATTTTAAAGGATTTCAACGTTTATTACTTTTGGTGGGATTCTTCAATAGCTAATACTCAAGCTAGAACCCGATTAGTCAATTGGATTAAAGACAATAACTTTGAACTTTTAAATAAAATCGAGGTTAAAACTTTCTTTTGAGGTTTTAGCTTTTCAGTCTTGGATTTGATACTTATTACTTTAGAGGTAGCAAGGTGTATAAATAACTAGCAAGTACTAGACAATCTAGGCTCAGATTATTATCCGATTTTCTTTACAATTAAAAATCTAAAGTCAAATCAAAGCTACTTAAACTTATTATAATTCTTTGATACTAAGAAGGCTAATTAAGACTTGTTTAAAAATAAGCTAGTTGATTTAACTAAAAAGAGCCTAGTTTTCAATCGAGACTTTTTAAAGGTTACAAGAACCGGGTTAAACTTTGAAGTGTTAAGTATGATATATTTTAAGAATATCTCTTCTAAGTTAATACAACTAATTGGGCTAGTGGCGGCGAATATAATTTCGAGAATAAAGCCTAAATTAAGAGCTAAGTTATAGTAGACTCTCGAGTTAAAGGAGCTATACAAAGCTATATTAAAAGAGTAAAGAAGTTAAAGTTAAAGTTATAATTTAATTAGAAACTTGTATTTCTCAGCTATTAAGTATATTAAATAAAGTTATTAGAATATCTTCTTAAAGACTAAAGACTTGAAGTCAATTTTCAAGGCTTTTAGCTATACTAAAAGCTACTTAAGTCGAAACCTCCCCTTGATTTTAAATTAGTCAACTTTCGATGAAAAAGTAGTTATTTTAAAAGCTACTTTGTTCTTAAAGCTTCTAATCTCGATTAGTTCTACTTAGGATTTTTATAAAGTCGATACTTAGTCGGAGCTAGCTACTAGCAAGCTGGAAAAAGCTTGTTCAATGAAAATCAAAAGAAAAACTTTGAAGTTAAACAGAATTAGCTAGGAAATTATTACTAAAGCTTATCAAGTTATTTTTAACTTATTTTATAAGATCTTTAGTCTCTTTATCAATTTCGGATACTACTTAACTTGTTGGCGCTAAGTAATAAAAGCTATTTTTAAAAAACTAAAAAAACTTGATTATTTAATTTTTAAAGTTTATAAAGTGATATCACTATTTAATTATTTTAAGAAAGTTAGTAAAAAGATATTAATGAAGCAATTAAGTTACTTAGTTAAAACTAATATCTTGTTATATAACTCTTAAATTAGAAGTAAGTTAAAAAAGTCTATAATTGATATAATATTATTATTAGTAAATAAAATCAAGGAAAATTATATAAATAAGTTGAAAATATTAATCTTATTTCTTGATATTAAAGAGACTTTCAATTATATATCTAAGAACTAACTACTTACTATTTTAAAAAAGTTAAAACTTTTATTTAGTTTTATAATTTAAGTTAGTTACTTCTTAAAAGCTAAACAGTTAAAACTAACCTTTGATAATTAAATTAAGTTTTTTAAGTTTATCAATACTGGAATTCTTTAAAGTAGCTTGATTAGTTTAATTTTATTCTTAATTTATATTAGAAATCTTTTTCTAACTATTAACTATTTAGTTTGAAGTTATATAGATGATATCGTGCTAGCTGCTAACTTAACTAGTTTTAAGAAGAATTGTGAGATTTTAGAAAGAGAGGCTAATAAACTATATACTTTTAAAATAGTAAATAATATTAAATTCAATCTTAGAAAAACTAAATTAATCTACTTCTTCTTTAAAAACTCAGTAACTAATTCGGTTAAATTACTAGATTAACAAGTTATATACTTTTCTAAGCTAGTAAAGTGGTTAGAGATTTAATTCGATAATATACTAAAATATAAGAATTATATCTTAATCCGAATTAGTTAAATTAAATTAACTTTCCTTCGAATTAGTCGACTAGTTAATACTTAGATCGGTTTATCCCTCTTCATTATATACTAACTATATATCGCTTATATTATTAATATCTTAGATTATAACTTTCTAATTTAATATAAAAGATAAGTTAATTTTAATAATTAACTTTATAACTTTTAAAATCTTGCTTTTTAGAAAATATTAAAGATATTTAAAACTAGTCTCACTTTGATTATAAATATTGAAGCTGCGTTAGCCCCCTCGAATATTCGCTTAAACACTGTAGCTTACTAATATACCTTTCAATCTCTTAAACTTTTAAGAAGCTATTTAATTTATAAACTTTTTTAAAAAGATTATTAAAATAGTTATTATAATAGTTATTATAATATTATAAGTTTAGATAGCGATCAACTAGCTTTGCTATAAATTAAGAAGTTTAAATTAAAGTTAAAGTTAAAACCAACTTAAATCGATTGAATTAGATAGTTAATATATCTATTAGTTAATATAGCTAGCTTAAAATCAATATAATTATTTAAATTCCCTCTTTAGACTTCGGCTACCCTTTATAATATTTGTATTAGCTGATTATTAAAAGAGAATAAAATATTAGATTATTAAGATATAGTACTAATATAAATTTATAATTAGTATTTCTTTTATACTAATAGGTTTTAATTATAAATCGAAATTAGAATAAAGGTTGAACTAGCTCTCTTAAATGCTAATTAGGAGCTAATCTGAGTATATAAGTAGAATATTAGTTTAAATTAACTAGTTTTTTTTTTTTTTTTTTTTTTTTATTTTAATAATCTATATAAGTCTAAAACTATAATAAGTTGATTAGCAGCTAATCCGCTAGCAACTAAGTGTATATAATATATTAAGTATATAAAATACTATATATAATAAAGGGATATTAAAAGTCTAACTCTAATTAAGAAAATAATAATAATAATAATATTTAAACTTTAAATCTAAACTTATAATATTAAAGAAAATATTAAACTAAACTAACTTAATTATATAATATTAAAATAATATTAAATATTATCTATTTAAATATTGGATATTAAGTTAGTATTAAGTATTAATAGTAATAATTTAATAATTCCAATTTAATTAATAAGTAATTTGAAGGTTAAGTAACTAGGTTAAATAATATTTCCAAGTATAGATTTTAGTCTCTTTAAGGAATTTAAAAGTGGATTTGATATTAAACTTAGTATTTAATAAAAGAGGGAGGTTAAAATAATATATATTAAAAGAGTCTTTAAACTTTATCTAGATGTTAGCAAGTAAGCGATAGCTAATAAGAAAGTATTCTAGAATCTTCTTTTTATTATATTTATATTTATTATTATTAGTTAAGTTAAGTTAATATATATAAGTTTTAATATATTTATATTCTAACTTAAATTGATAAAAGGTGTTAGTTGTAGCTCGCTTAGTTTTAGAAAGAATTATTAGCTTAAATCTAGAAACTAATTTATAAGTTAAAATGTAATTAGTTTTGAAGTTAATATATTTAAATTTAGATTTAGTTTAATTTAATATTAATTCTTATTTTTAAATCTTAATTCTCTTAATATTAGCATCTAAGTAGGCGAAGCTAATTATATAAAAGTCAAGTTCTTCGCTAGTATCTACTTTAGCTAACTTATTTACTATTTTATTCTTATTAACATTGTAGTAGCTAGAAACCTAAGCTAATTCGATATTAGTACTTTTTTTAATTATTTAAGTATTAGTATTATATATTTTTATTAATTACTCTTAACTTAAATTATTATTTAATAATTGAAGTCTAAGTAAAATAGCCTAATTATTATTATATATTATATATTCTTAGTTTGACTAAGCTAGCTAGCTAGCTAATTTAATAGTTTAAATAATCTCTTCTAATTCGTTATTATAAACTAGTTAATTTAAATCGATATTCTATTTATATATTTAAATTAGCTTTTGATTAGTATTTAAAAAAGTTAGTTTAACTTCTATTCTAGTCTCGATTTGTAATTAAGATTTATTAGTATAAAAGAAGTACTAATTATTAACTTTTATTAATATTAAGTTCTAATAATTTAATATTTTATTCTCTTTTAATAAATAACTAATCTGGATATTAAAAAGAGTAGCTAAAGTTTAAGAAAAGAATTTAAATAACTATATTAATTTTAAACTAGTTATATTAACTAGTAAATATATTAACTATTTAATTTAATCGATTTAGATTAACTTTAACTTTAGCTTTGATTTAAGCTTTTTAATTTGTAGTAGAATTAGCTAGTCGCTATCTAAGTTTATAATATTATTGTAGTTATAATAGCTATTATAATAATTTTAATATCTCTTTTAAAAAAGCTTATAGATTAAATAGCTTCTTAAAAGTTTAAGAGATTGAAAAGTGTATTAGTAAGTAGTGTTAGTAAGTCTAATATCTAGAAATATTAACATAGCTTCGATATCTATAATTAAAGTAAAACTAGTTTTAAATACTTTTAATATCTTCTAAAAAGTGAGATTCTAAAAATTACAAAGTTGATTATTAAAACTAGCTTATCTTTTATACTAAATCGAGGAGTTGTAGTCTGAGACGCTAGCGATATAAGCGATATATAGCTATTATACAACGAAGAGAGATAAGCTAGTTTAAATATTAGCTAGTTGATTAATTCGAAAGAAAGTTAATTTAGTTTAACTAATTCGAATTAAGATATAATTCTTATATTTTAGTATATTATCAAATCAAATTCCTAGCTATCTTACTAGCTTGAAGAGGTGTATAACTTGTTGATCTAGTAAATTAATCGAATTAGTTGTTGAATCTTTAAAGAAGTAAATTAACTTAGTTTTTCCTAAGTTAAAATCAATATTATTTGCTATTTCAAGAGTATATAACTTGTTAACCTCTCTTTCCAAGGTCTCACAATTCTTCTTAATATTAATCGAGCTAGCTACTAATATAATATCATCTATATAACTTCAGATTAAATAGTTAATAATTAAGAAAAGATTCTTAATATAAATCAAGAATAAAATTAAACTAATTAGGTTACTTTGAGGAATTCTAATATTAATAAACTTAAAAGACTTAATTAGATTATTAAAAGCTAATCTCAACTATCTAACTTCTAAGAAGTAGCTAATTTAAATTATAAGATTAAATAGAAGTTTTAATTCTTTTAAAATTATAAGTAGTTAGTTTTTAAATATATAATCAAAAGCCTTTTTGATATTAAGGAATAAAACTGAAGTCTTAAACTTTTTTATATAATCTCCCTCGATTTTATTCGCTAATAATAATATTATATTAATTATAGACTTTTTCAACTTACTTCCAATTTAAGAGTTATATAGTAGAGTGTTAGTCTTAGTTAAATAGCTTAATCTCTTTATTAATATTCTCTCACTAATTTTCTTAAGATAATTAAATAGTAATATTATTTTATAAGCTTTTAGAATTGAATAATTAAGATTTTTTAACTTTTTGAGAATAGCTTTTATTATTTAGTGCTAGTAAGTTAGATAGTAATCGAATTTAATAAAGAGGTTAAAAACCTTATAAAATAAGTTAGGAATAGCTTAATAAGTTTTAGTGATAATTTCCTAGCTAATTCCATTTAGTCTTAAAGTTTTTTCTTTAATTTTTATTAAACAAGCTCTTTCTAGCTCGCTAGTAGCTAGCTTTAACTAAGTATTAACTTTATAAATATCTTAAGTAAGACTAATCGAGATTGAAGATTTTAGAAACAAAGTAGCTTTTAAAATAACTACTTTTTCATCAAAAGTTAATTAGTTTAAAATCAAAGGTAATTGTCAACTTAAGTAGCTTTTAGTATAGCTAAAAGCTTTGAAAATTGATTTCAGGTTTTTAATCTCTAAGAAGATATTTTAATAACTCCATTTTATATATTTAATAACTGAAAAGTAAAGGTTTCTAACTAAGTTATAACTTTAATTTTAACTTTCACTTCTTTATATTCTTAATATTGATTTCTGTAATTCCTTTAGCTTAAGGGTTTACTAAGGCTTAGCTCTCAGTTTAGGCTTTATTCTCGAAATCGTACTAGCTGCTGCTAGCCTAATTAATTATATTAGCTTAAAAGAGATATTCTCAAAATAAATTATACTTAACATTTCAAAGTTTAACTTAGTTCTTGTAACTTCTAAAAGGTTCTAGTTGAGAAGTAGGCTATTCTTAGTTAAATCAACTAGCTTGTCTTTAAAAAAGTTCTAATTAATCTTCTTAGTATCAAAGAATTCAAGAGGATTTAAATAGCTTTGAAAATTTAAATTCTTGATTATAAAGAAGATAAGTAAGTGATCTAAGTCTAGATTGTTTAATACTTGCTAGTTATTAATATACCTCGTTATTTTTGAAGTAGCAAGTGTTAGATCTAAGACTAAAAAGCTAATACTTTAAAAGAAAGTTTTAACTTCAATTTTATTTAAGAGTTCGATATTATTATCTTCGATCTAACTGACTAATCAGGTTTCAGCTTAGGTATTGATTGTTGAAGAGTTCTACTAAGAGTGATAAACATTGAAATCCTTTAAAATAAACGAATTAATTAAGATAACCTTTAGAAATAAGTTTCTTTTAATTGTTTTAAACCTCTTACTTTCTAGCTAGCTAGTTTTATTATAGATATTGACTATTTCGAGTATATTGATTCTTTGACCTAGTTAGACTATTAATAAGTTTGAATTTAAATTATCTGATACTAATATCACTTTAATCTTAAGAACTTTTAAAGTGTATATCAAAGTTTAAGGTTTGAATTTGTAAGTTGATATTAAAAGCTAGTTGAAGTTGAAGTAGGTTATAGATCGACTTTGAAAGTAGTTTTAGTTCTTAGTTATAATCCAAGATTCTTGAATTATTAATAAGTTAATTTTTAATTTGATAGTAAAGTTGAGAGCTACTTTAATTCTTAATAAACTTTTATTAAGATTTATTTATAATACTTAGATATTCTAATTATTTATAAGCTAATATTAATCTTTTTCGTTGTCTTATATACCTTACATGATTTTGAGTTGCTAGCGTGAGGCTAGAAGCAGTTATAGTACTTTAAAACTAAATAAGAATAAACTTTCTTATAAATATTATAAATACTATAAATATATTAAAAGATTGAGTAAAGCTTTGTATATAAACTATACTTAGTTTAACGTTAGTAAAATTGAGTTATATACTCGAATCCTTAGCACTTAGTATATTATATTAACTTTATTATATTTAATAATTTCTTAATTTTGACTAATATTTTAATAATATAAACTTAGTTTTTAATATACTTCTCAACTTTCTTATTAGTTTTGAAAAAGACTATTACTAATTTAACTTGCTTAGCTATATAATTAGCTTTTGAGAAGAGTTAATAAAAAGTTCTAATTAGTTTAAAATTAAGAGAGAAATTAAAAGTCTTGATTTCTTTTAAGATTAATTTTATACTTTCAAAGGTATTAAAATTATCTATAAAGATTCTATATAATATTACTTTATATTAAGGTTTATTCTTTTAAATAATTTTAAAATTAATAAGATTTTTCTAAATATCAAGCTTCTTAATTAAGAAATTAATAGTATAAAGAGATATAGTAATTAAAATAAAGTTCTTCTTATTAGTAATACTAATAATAACTAAGACAATTAGGCTTTTAATCTTTTTAACTTTAAAAGCTTTATTTATCAAGTTGTAAATAAGAAAAGTGGAAAAAAGAGTTAGAATATTATAAATTAGAATAAGTCGATTTTGTAATTTAAATTTAATTTAGAATTTAGTCTTAAGCTTAATAGTTTTCTATTTAAAAACTTTAAAAACTCTAGTAATAGCGATGTTAATGAAGGTAGTTTAAGTTGGATTTTAAATGATTTTCGTTACTTTTAATATTAGTTAAATCTTCGAGATAATAAAAGTTATTAAGAGGGTTACTAAAAGTATAATCTTTATAGTTTTTAGTTAAAAAGGCTTGAAGGCTTAAATTTCAATTCGGCGAGTAATATACTTCAGATTATTAATTTGAGAGACTAATTAGTTAATAACTTTTTTAACTTTTCTAAATTTAGTATAGTCTTTAAAGACTTTGATTAAATTTAAGATTTAAATTTATTTAGTTTAGAAATTAGTTATTATATAAACCTTAATTAAAAAGTTTTAAGCTTTTAAAATTAGTTTATTTGAAAAGTTATTAATAGTAATTTAAAAAGAGTTAGATTTCAAAACTTTATTAATTTAGTTTGAAGTAAAAGAGTTATCTTATTTAAGAAAGCAAAGTGGAATTCTGTTGAAGCTAGTAGCTATATTAGAAGTAGATCTTGTAAAGAGGTTTAAGTTTAAAATATCGAAAAGATTAGATAAGTTAATATTAGAATAAAATCGAAGAGTTGTTAAAAATAATAATAAGGTAATAATATTTATAAAAGTATTTATATTATTCAGTATACTTAATATAACTAGCAAGTTAGACTAAATAATAATAAGAGTTGAAGAAGAAAAAGTTGAATATTAATTAGTAAAAGTCGAAGAGGTAGTTATTTTAAATACTTTTAATATTGAAGTTGATATCTCACTTTTTAAAAAGTGTATTAATATTAAGAAAGCTTTTATAGACTTTTAGATAGCCTTTTTATCAATTCTCAAATCTTATTTTTTTAATACTATTTTAATATCGTTTTAAATCCGTAATTTAAACTTAATATTATTTTAATATCGAGATATTCGAAAATACTAGAAGTAATAGTAATAATAATATCTTGAATACTAAGAGATATATCAAAGTACTTTTAAACTTATTCGGTTTGTAAATATATATTAAAGCTAGCTATATCTTTTAATTAATAATTTTTTATAATGTTTATTACTTTTTCAATATTTTTATAATTTTTAAGTGTTTTTAATAAAAATTTTAAAATATAAAATAAAATATTATAAAATCGATAGTGACGACGATATCTTAATAACGTTGAGTTGTATAATAAAGCTAATTACTTTATTGAATTCACTATATTATAATTAATAAGAGTATTAAAAAAATAAGTTGATTTAGATAATAATTCGCGATTTTTTAATAATTTTTTATAATATTTATTAAATCAGCTAATCTACAATAGTGAATTAGAAGAGATTATTTAAGTTGTTAAATTAGCTTGTTAACTAGCTCGGCTAAGCTAAGAATATATAATATATAATAATAATCAGATTGCTTTATTTAAGTTTCAATCGCTAAACAACAACTTTAAATAAGACTAATTAATAAGGATATATAATATTAATATTTAAATAGTTAATAAAAATATTAATATTAATTTAATCTAAGTTCCAAGTTACTACAACGTTAACAACAATAAAATAGTAAATAAGTTGATTAAAGTAGATATTAACGAAAAGCTAAACTCTTATATAATTAGCTTCGTTTACTTAGATACTAATATTAAAAGAATTAAAATTTAAAAATAAGATTTAATATTAAACTAAACTAAATCCAAGCTTAAATATACTAACTTTAAAACTAATTACACTTCAACTTACAAATTAGTTTTTAGATTTAAATTAATAATCTCTTTTAAAACTAAATAAATTATAATTAATATTTTTTATTAGTTTAAATTAGATTATAGCTATTTCAAAACTTATATATATCACCTCGATTTAACTAGCGATAATAAATATAAATATAATAAAAAAGAGATCTTTGAATATCTTTTTATTAATTACTACTTACTTACTAATATCTATATCAAATTTAAAAACTCTTTTAATATATATTATCTCAGTTTACCCTTCTTATTAGATACTAAATTTAGTATTAAAACTACCTTCGAATTTCTATATAAAACTAAAATTTATATTTAGAAATATTATTTAACTTAGTTATCTAACTTAGTTATTTAACTAATAAACTGTTTACTAATCAAATTGGAATTATCAAATAATTATTATTAATATTTAATATCAGCTTAATATTCGATATTTAGATAGATAATACTTAATATCATCTTAATATTATATAATTAAGTTGGTTTAACTTAATACTTTCCTTAATATCGTGATTTTGAATTCGAAGTTTAGAAGCTATTTTTATCATTTTATTATTATTTCTTTATTTAGAGTTAAACTTTTAATATCTTTTTATTATATATAATATTATATATATTTAAAACTTATATATATTTAACCGCTAACAAGTTAGTCGCTAGCCGACTTATTATAGTCTTAGACTTATATAGGTTGTAAAAATAAAAAAAAAAATAAAAAAAAAAAAATAAAAAATAAAACTTATATATTAACATTATCGCATTTATTTAAAAAACGAACTTTCATTGAAAAAAGACGAATTCTTATTTAAATCAACTCGATTTTTTAATACTTTTATTAATTATAATATAGTAGATTTAATAAAATAATCGGCTTTATTATACAACCTAGCGCTGTCGAGATATAGCTATCACTATTGATTTCATCGATTTTAACTTTATATTACAGAATTTTCTTAAAAAACTAAAAATAACAAAATTATTAAAAAACAATTAAAAATCATTGATAAAATAAATAAAAAATATTTATTCTAGTTATATACGTTTCTACAGACTTAATAAAGTTATTCGCTTATTAATACACCTCCTCGTTGTTAAGATATTATTGTTGTTATCGAATTTCAATATTTTCAAATATCTTGATATCAAGATAATATTAAGTTTAAATTGTGGATTTAAGATAATATTAAAATAATATTAAGGAATTAAAATTTAAAAATCGATAAAGAGGCTATCTAAAAGCTTGCAAGAGCTTTCCTAATATCAATACATTTTTTAAAGAGTAAGATATCGATTTTAATATTAAGAGTATTTAAAATAACTACTTTTTCAACTTCAATTAATAATTAGAATATTATTTAAATTAACTTCTTCTTAACTACCTTCTTAACAACTACAACTATTAGATCTAGCCTTTTTATTATAAATATTATTATAAATATTATCACCTTACTATCGCTTTTAATAACTCTTCGATTTAACTTCAACTTTAATATATCTAGCTTTTTAAATATACTAAGCTTAGATCTTTTAATTAGACTTACTTCTAATATAACTACTAAATCTAGTACTATTCCCTTCTATCTTCTTAAAAGAGTTAACTTATTTTTAATAGACTAGATTAATAAAAATCTAAAATTAACTTTAAATATAATCTCAACTAATAACTTAGCTAATAAGTTTATTTTGAAAGTTTAAAATCTTTTAGTTAAAATTTATACTTTTACTAACTTTCAAAATAAATAAAGCTTTATTCTTAATCTTATTAAAATATTTTAAAACTATACTAAATTTAATAAAGTTAAAAAAGTTACTAACTAATTAGCTTTTTAAATTAATAATTTGAAATATACAACTTATTAAATTGAAGTCTAAGTTTAAACTAAAGTTAAAATTCTTATTAAAGTTCTTATTATACTCTCAATAACTTTCTCAATAACTTCTATTATCTTAAAGACTTAATTAATACTAAAAGTAATGAAAATCGCTTAAAATCCAACTTAGACTATCTTTACTAACATCGTTGTTATTAAGGCTTTTAAAGCTTTTAAATAAACGATTGTTAAGTTGAAAGCTAAATTTTAAACTAAGTTTAAACTTTAAAATCGACTAATTCTAATTTATAATATTTTAACTTCTTTTTCAACTCTTTTTATTTGCAATTTGATAAATAAGGCTTTTAAAGTTAAAAGAGTTAAAAGCCTAATTGTCTTAGTTATTATTAATACTACTAATAAGAAAAACTTAGTTCTAATTATTATACCTCCTTTTATTATCGATTTCTTAATTGAAAAGCTTGATATTTGAAAAAATCTTATTAATTTTAAGACTATTTAAAAGGATGAATCTTAGTATAAAGTAATATTATATAAGATTCTTATAAGCGATTTCAATATCTTTGAAAGTATAAAACTAGTTTTAAAAAAGATAAAGACTTTTAATTTCTCTCTTAACTTTAAACTAATTAGAACTTTTTATTAACTTTCTTTAGAAGCTAATCGCGCGGTTAAGTAAGTAGAATTAGTAGTAGTCTCTTTTAAGACTAGTAAGAAGGTTGAGAGATATATAAAAAACTGAGTTTATATTATTAGAATATTAGTTAAAGTTAAGAAATTACTAAGTATAACAAAGTCAATCTAATATATTAAATATTAAGGATTCGAGTATATAATTTAATTTTATCAATGTCAAACTAAGTATAACTTATATATAGAGTTTTATTTAACCTTTTAGTACTTTTACAATATTTGTAGTATTTATAAAAAAGTTTATATTTACTTAGTTTTAAAGTATTTTAACTGCTTCTAACTTTATACTAATAACTTAAAATTGTGTGAAGTGTATAAGGTAACGAAGAAAGTCAATATTAGCTTATAAATAACTAGAATATCTAAGTATTATAAGTGAATCTTAATAAAAGTTTATTAAAGATTGAAGTAGCTCTTTAATTCGCTATTAATTTAAAAATCGATTTATTAATAATCTAAGAACTTTGGATTATAGTTGAGGATCGGAATTACCTTCAGAGCTAGTTTATATTCTACTTCAACTTCAACTAGCTCTTAGTACTAATCTATAAATTCAAGCTTTAAACCTTAATATATATTTTAAAAGTTCTTGAGATTAGAGTAATATTAGTGTTAGATAATTTAGATTTAAACTTACTAATAGTTCGACTTAGTTAGAGAATTAATATACTCGAAATAGTTAATATCTATAATAAGATTAGCTAGCAAGAAGGTAAGAAAGTTAAAATAATTAAGAGAAGTTTGTTTTTAAAAGCTATCTCGATTAATTTATTTATCTTAGAGAATTTCAATGTTTATTACTCTTGATAGGATCCCTTAATAGCTAATACTCAAGCTGGAACTCGATTAGTTAATTAGATTAAAGATAATAACCTTGAACTTTTAAATAAAGTTAAAGTTAAAACCTTCTTTCAAAGCTTTAACTCTTTAGTCTTAGATTTGATACTTGCTACTTTAGAGGTGGCGAGGTATATAGATGATTAGTAAATACTAGACAGCCTAAGCTCAGATTACTTACTTATCTTCTTTATAATCAAGAATTTAAGTTTTCAAAGCTATTTAAATCTACTTTAGTTCTTTGATACTAAGAAGATTGATTAGGACTTATTCAAAGATAGGCTAGTTGATTTAGCTAAGAAAAGCCTAATTCTCAATTAGAACCTTTCAGAAGTCACGAGAACCAAGTTAAACTTTGAAGTATTAAGTGTGATTTATTTTAAGAATATCTCTTTTAAGCTAACGCGATTAATCGAGCTAGTAGCAGCTAGTGCGATTTCGAGAATAAAGTTTAAGCTAAGAGCTAAGCTCTAGTAAACCTCTAAGCTAAAAGAATTATAGAAATCAATATTAAGAATATAAAAAAGTAAAGGTTAAAGTCAAAGTTATAATCTAGTTAGAAACCTTTACTTTTCGACTATTAAGTATACTAAACGGAGCTACTAGAATACTTTCTTGAAGACTAAAAACCCAAAGTCAATTTTTAAAGCTTTTAATTATATAAAAAGCTACTCGAGTTAACAACTACTTTTAATTTTAAATCAGTTAACTTTCGATAGAAAAGCAGCTATTCTGAGAGCTACCTTGTTTTTAAAGCCTCTAATTTCGACTAGCTCTACTTAGAATACTTATAAAGTCGATACTTAGTTTAAGCTAGTTGCTAGCGAGCTGGAAAGAGTTTGTTCAATGAAAATTAAAGGAAAAACTTTGAGGCTAGACAGAATTAGCTAGGAAATTATTATTAAAGTTTATTAAACTATTCCTAACTTATTTTATAAAATCTTTAGCCTTCTTATTAATTTCGGCTACTACTTGACTTGTTAGCGCCAAGTAACAAGAGCTATTTTTAAGAAGTTAAAAAAACTTGATTATTCAATTCTAAAAGCTTATAAAGTGATATTGCTATTGAATTACTTTAGAAAGGTTAGTAAGAGAATATTAGTAAAGAGATTAGGCTATTTAGCCGAGATTAGTATCTTATTATATAACTTTTAAATTAGAAGTAGGTTGAAAAAGTCTGTAGTTAATATAATATTGTTGTTAGTAAATAAAATCGAGGGAGATTATATAAACAAGTTTAAGATATTAGTTTTATTCTTTAATATCAAAGAGACTTTCGATTATATGTCTAAGAACTAGTTACTTGCAGTTTTAAAAAAGTTAAAACTTCTATTTAGTTTTATAACTTAAGTTAGTTACTTCTTAGAAGCTAAATAGCTAAGACTAGCTTTTAATAATTAAATTAAGTCTTTTAAACTTATTAATATTAGAATTCCTCAAAGTAGCCTAATTAGTTCGATTTTATTCTTGATTTATATTAGGAATCTTTTCCTAATTATTAGCTACTTAATTTAAAGTTATATAAACGATATCGTGTTAGCTGCTAACTCTACTAGCTTAAAGAAGAACTGTGAGACTTTGGAAAAAAAGGCTAATAAGCTATATATATTTGAAATAGCAAATAATATCAAGTTTAACTTTAGAAAGACTAAGCTAATCTATTTCTTTTCTAGATAATCAGCGACTAATTCGATTAAATTATTGAATTAGGAAGTTATACACCTCTCTAAGCTAGTAAAGTAGCTAGAGATTTAATTTGATAATATATTAAAATATAAGAATTACATCTTAATCTAGATTAGTTAAACTAAATCAGCTTTTCTTCGAATTAGTCGACTAGCTAATATTTAAACTAGTTTATCCTCTCTTACTATATATCAATTATATATTACTTATATTATTAACATTTTAAACTACAACTCTTTAATTTAGTATAAAGGATAAATTAGCTTTAATAACTAACTTCGAAGTTTTTAGAACTTTACTTTCTAAAAAATATTAAAAGTATTTAAAACTAGCTTTATACTAATTATAGATATCGAAGCTATATTAGTACTTTCGAATATTAGACTTGTTAACACTGCCTACTAATATGCTTTTCAATTATTTAAACTTTTAAAAAACTATCTAATTTATAAACTTCTTTGAAAAAGGTATTAAAACTACTATAATAATTATTATAACTACAATAATATTATAAACTTAGATAGTGATTAGCTAGCTTTACTATAAATCAAGAAGCTTAAATCAAAGTTGAAGTTAAAACTTATTTAAATCGATTGTATTAGATATTTAATATACCTACTAGTTAATATAGCTAGCTTAGAATCGATATAGCTATTCAGATTTCCCTCTTAGACTTTAATTACTTTCTTTAATATCTGGATTAGTTGTCTATTAAAAGAGGACGAATTATTGGATTATTGGGATATAGCGCTAATATAAACTAATAATTAGTACTTCTTTTATACTAATAAATTCTAATTGCAAACTAAGATTAGAATAGAGGTTAAACTAGTTTTTTTAAATGCTAATCAAAAGTTAATCTAAGTGTATAAGTAGAATATTAGTTTAAATTAGTTAGTCTATAATAGTGAACTAGAGGGAATCACTCAAACTATCAAATTAGCTAGCTAACTAGCTTGGTTAAACTAAGAATATATAATTTATAATAATAATCAAGCTACTTTGTTTAAACTTTAATTGCTAAACAATAACTTAAACTAAGAATAACTAATAAGAATATATGAAGTTAGTATTTAAATAGTTAATAAAAATACTAACATCAAATTAACTTAGGTTCTTAACTACTACAATATTGATAGGAATAAAATAACGGATAAGCTAGTTAAAATAGATACTAACAAAGAGTCAAACTTTTATATAATTAGCTTCACTTATTTAAGTGTTAATATTAAAAGAATTAAAATTCAGAAATAGAAATTAGTATTAAACTAAATAAAAGTTAAGCTTAAATATACTAACTTCAAGACTAATTATATCTTAATATATAAATTAATATTTAGATCTAAGTTAGTAATCCCTTTTAAGATTAAGTAAGTTATAGTTAACACCTTTTATTAGTTGAAACTAGGTTATAGCTACTTTAAAGCTTATATATATTAACTTAGCTTAACTAATAATAATAAGTATAAATATAATAAAAAGAAGACTTTTAAATACCTCTTTATTAATTGTCGCTTATTAGTTAATATTAGAATAAAGCTTAAAAACTTTTTAAATATATATTATTTCAACCTCCCCTTTTTATTAGATACTAAGCTTGATATCGAAACCACTTTCGAATTTCTCTGCGAGATTAAAATCTATACTTGGAAATATTATTTAACTTGATTATTTAACTTTTAAATTACTTACTAATTAAATTAGATTATTAAATTGTTACTATTAAGCTTAATATCGACTTAATATATAATATTAGAATATTTAATATTTAATACTATCTTAATATTATATAATTAAGTTGGTTTAGCTTAATATTTTCCTTAATATTATAAGTTTAAGTTTGAAGTTCAAATGTTATTATTATTATTATTTCTTTAAATAGAGTTAGACTCTTAATATCCTTTGATTATATATAGTATTTTATATACTTAATATATTATATACACTTAACTGTTAGCAGATTAGTTGCTAGCTAACTTATTATAGTCTTAAACTTATATAGGTTGTTAAAATGAATAAAAAAAAAAAAAAAAAAAAACTTAATATCGAAGTTACACTCGAATTCCTATAAGATACAAAGATTTACATTTGAAAATATTATCTAACCTAGTCACCTAACTTTTAAACTACTTACTAATTAAATTAGAATTATCAAATTATCACTACTAAGTTTAATACTAGCTTAATATTCGATATTTAAATAGACAATACTTAATATCGTTTTAATATTATATAATTAAACTAGTTTAACTTAATACTTTCTTTAATATTATAAGTTGAAGTTTGGATTTAAGATACTATTATTATTATTTTTATTATTATTTCTTTAACTAAGGTTAGACTTTTAGTATCTTTTTATTATATATAGTATTGTATATATCTAAAATACTATATACACCTAGCCACTAGCAGGTTAGCCGCTAGCTAACCTACTATAGTCTTAGACTTATATAAGTTATTAAAATGAATAAAAAAAAAAAAAAAAAAAAAAAAAAAAAAAAAAAAAAAAAAAA
>JANHAD010000254.1:0-34337 GCA_026226035.1 Clarireedia monteithiana
AACTTTATTATTTATAATATTAATATATTTTAATATTTAATATATTTTTATATCTTTATTTTCTATTATATTTTATTAATATAAAAAAATTTATTATAAGAAAATTATTACTTTATTTTAAATATATTAAATAATTAAAATATTATTAATATATAATTAGATTTTTTATAAATTATATTATAATATTTTCTATATTTTAATTACTTTTATATTAAATATATATAATAATAAATTTAAAATATTATAATTAATATTAATCTAATAAATACTTTAATAAACTATAAAATTATATTTAATTTTATATTCTCTATTTATTATTTTTTTAAATTTATTTAAAAAAAATTATAATATTTATAATTTAAAAAATAACTTATTATTATTTAAAAGTTTTAATAGTTTCTTTTTTTATTTTATTTATAATAAAGTTCTTTTAGTTTTTTAAAAAGAAATATAAAAATATTAAATAAAAATATAATATAATAGAAATTAACTAGCTTTAATATTAAATATAAATATAATAATATTAATTAATATAAATAAACTTTATTTATTTTATTAAAAAATATTATAAGTCTATTATATAAAAATATAATATAAATTATATTTTAATTTATTTAAATACTATTTATTTTAATAAAAATTCTATATTCTAAAAAAATTTTATTAATAAAATTATTTTTTATATTAATAATATACTTCTAGTTATTTATATTAAAATCTTATTAATAATATTAATATATTAATTATTATTTATATTAATAATTTTATTTTTAAAAAATCTACTAACTTATAAAAAATAATAATATTTTATATATTAAATCTCTATTTTATATAAAATTAAAAGAAAAATATAAATAATAATAACTTTATATTATATAGCAATTAATATTTTATCTTTAATTTAAATAAGATTATAAATATAATAAATAATCTTTTTAATTTTAACTATTTATTTAAAAATATATTATTTGAAATTTAGGTTTTAATTAAACTAAACTTCTAATTAGTATAATATAAATTATTTTTTTTCTACTTTAATTATTATAACTAATTAAATTATAAATTTATTATTTATTATATATTTTAATAAATAATCTTCTTAATATTTAGAAATGTAAATTATTTCTAGTTTTTTAAATATAAATATTATTTTATTTTCTTACTTTTATTATTTAATCTAATATATATTTATTATAAATAGTTTAATATTAAAGTTTAATAATTTAATAATTTAATAAAAGTAAATATTATTTATATATCTAAAAAATATAATTATTAATTTTAATTGAAAAGTTTATTTAAATAAAATATATAAAATATTAATAAAAGTAAAAACTTTTATAAAATATTATATATAATTATATTATTAAATATAATTATCTTTTCTAATTATATTTAAATTTAATATTTATTAAAAAACTTTTAAATTAGTTTAAAAGTTATTAATAATTATTTTTATTTTATTATTTTAATTAATAGTTATTAAAGTAAAAGAGTATTAAAAATATTTTATATATTTATAATAATTATATAAATTAAAATCTTTTTATAAAAGCTACTTTTATATTATATATAAAAAAAGTAATTAGATTTATTATTAATTATTTTAATAATATTTTACTATATTATAAACTAAGTATTTAATAAATAAATATTATTTATATAATATAGTTTATAATAATTCTTTTTAACTCTTTTCTAATATATAAAAATAATATAATTAGATATTATAAATATATTCAAATTTAATCTTTCTTATTAATCTTTAATAATATTATAATTTTAATTAGTTTTTATATATTTAAATAATAATATAATATTAAATAGTAATTATAAATAATATATAATATTCTTTTAATATTATTATAATATACTTTTAAAAGTTAAATAGTAATATAATTAATTTTAAAAAATATATTTATAACTTTAATTATATTTAACTTTACTTTCTTTATTAAGATTTTTTTTATAATAAATATTTTATATTAACTTAATTTTTTAATAAATTACTTTATAAATTATTTAATATTGAAAATTAATTTAATATTTTATAATATAATATTTTTACTTTTTCTTTTATATTTTTAACTAATATTTTATTTTCTTTTAATAAAAAAGTTTTAAAGTTAAATATAAATTTATATTAGTTTATTATTTTATAAAAAACTTTATTATTTATAATATTATTTAAAATTTAATATTAATATTTTTATTTAGTTTTTTATATTATAATAAAAAAAGTTTTTATTTTTAAAGAAATTTATTATTATATTTAATTTATATAAAATTATTAATATAACTTATAAATTTCTTTATATTTAAATATCTATTATAATATTAAAATACTATCTTTATAATCTAATTTATTAATTGTTTTTAATATTAATTGAAAACTTATAATGAAAAATATTATTTATATATCTATCTTTTTAATTATAATTTAAAAGTTAAATATTAGAAGAAGTATTATATTACTTTATATTAAAATTATAAATATATTAAACTTCTTATTTAATATTTAATAGTGAAACTAATTTAGTAAAACTTACTTATAATTAAAGAGTATTATTATTTATATTTTATAATTTAAACTATTATATAAGTTTATATAAATATATATAATTATAAAGAGAATATTTAAGAAAGTAAAATTAAGAATATATTTAATATTATATATTATTAATTTAAAAACTTTTATAAAATCTATTTTATTTAGTATATTCTATTATATAAATTTATAATTATTATATAAAAGAAGTAAATTTAATTTAAATATTTTATATTATATATTAAAATTATTATTTACTATTATTTTCTTCTTTATTATAAAGTTTATAAATATTTATATATATTAAAGATTGTATATTTATTAACTTTATTTTCTAATAAATTTCAACTTCTAATTAATTATTATTATTATATATATAAATTAATTCTTTTTTAAATATATATTATTATTTAAAAGTAATAATACTTCTAAGTATCTTTATTTATTTAATTTTAAATATTTATAATTTAAATAATTTTATATTCAAGTATTTATATTTATTTATAATTTTTATAAATAAAGAATATTAATCTTCTTTTTTATTATAAAATAAAAGATAGTAATATAATATAATTATAATCTTTTAATATTAATTTACTTTATTTAAAAATTATAAGTTTATAAAAAGTAATTTTATTTTTAATATAAATAGAATATATTATTTATTATATAAAGTATATTTCTAATTTTATTTTTTTATTTATTAAAAAGAATTTACTTTTACTATTAAATATAATATTTTATATTAAAAGTTATATATTATAAATACTTATCTTCTAAATTATATACTTCTTCTTATTATATCTATATAACGAAGCACTAAGTTATCGAACTTGTTTAATAAAGAGCTTATATTAAATTTATTTAATAAGTATATATCATCTCTCTTATAAGGCTTACCGCCGCTCGGAAGAGGTAGCGGAAATAGTATCGCTAGCAACTCCTCAACACCTACTGTAATCTACAAACCCTAACTTCACTCAAAACTAAGAACTAACTCTAGGCTTCTATACTTAGCGCTCTTTGAAGAGGTAGTAAAGAGCTACTAAGAATATAGTCTTTTTACTAGCCCTCGAGCTAGATAGAAAGGTATCTAATAATAATATAGTAGTAGTAACTATTAGCAGCTGTCTATATATAATCGAAGAGGAGGCTAAGCTCCAATATAAAGTAATAAACGAGTTTGCAGTTAGTATAAACAAATTTATATCTTTATATAAAGATCTAAAGTAGAAAGCTATAATATATATACTAAGTAATAAAGTAGTAAATTTCCTAACTACATTTCTTTTAGATATAAGTAATAGTAATATCTCTATTTGCTAAAACTCAGTACTAATATAAAATTAAAAAGAAGTAAATACTAAAGTAGCTAGCTTTGTAGATATAGTGAAAACTTTGAAAAACTCAAAAGCAGACTTTCAGTTAATAAAGATTTATATTATAATAGCTACTTTATTAGCCTTACTTGCAAATAAGCTACTTTTAGCTAATAATAATAAATATATCCTTGTTATAATAAAAAAACAAATACTCTTTAATAGATTATAGCTTTATACTCTATACTAGATATTATATAAATAAATCGAAAAACTTACTTTAGTAGATATTCTAATAATTATATTTACTTATACTAGCTAGACGATTACTTTTACTAGTATTTAAGTCTAAAAGCTACTTCTTATATAGAAAAATATTGAGATTGTTAGATAAATACTAAATAGAATATTAGTAACTAAACTTGAAAAATAGTATAACTATATAATAGTTAGAATACCTACTACTATACTAAACCTACTTTGATATATAGTAGTAATTACTTCCAAGCTAGTTAAAAAAGAAGTTTTTATATAAACTAAGCTAGTTCTAGTAAACTACCACCTCTTTCAATATAAGACGAACTTGTATATAAAGTATATAATTTAGATAATCTTCTTCTTAAAACCTATTCGCTCCTTCTGACTCTTTTATATAAACAAAGTAGTATAAGAAATTAAATAGTAGCTAGTTATATAAAGATATAACTTTAGCTATTAAAACTATTACAACCTTGTAAAATATCGTTATATAGCTTGCTACGAACACTGCGGAACTTACGTAGATTAGTATAAAGGCTTGATAAATACTAACTATATTGTAGAAGTATATTATACTAACTATTATAACTTTTTCCTAACCGACTATATCAACTACTTAGTTACTTTAAAAAGGGTAAATAGCCAACTAATCAAAGTTATATAGAAGTCTCTCAAAGTAATTTGCAAACATTCGAATATTTTATAAAAGTAGAGAGAAATTATAACTACTTCCACTTTAATAGTTGAAGTCTTATAAGCCACCTCGCTAAATAAATATATTTGTAAATAATACAGCTTTTATATCTTAATATATAAAAAGACAAGGTTATAGAGTATAAGTATATACTCTCGAGCTCGATATAAAGTAACTTTATATAAAAGCTTTAATTTAATATAACTCTTGATACAAAGTATTATACTTAGTAGTGAAAGCGAACTCTTTTTACTAAACAAGAAGATAGAACTAGATATACACTTTATATAATAAACAATATACCCTATTTACAATGAAAGCGAAACCGCTTCTTATAAGTTTATAATCTCTAAATAGAGTAAGCTAATATAAAAAGATTATAATTATATTATATTACTATTTTATACTTTATATTAAAAGAGAAGATTAATATACTCTACTTATAAAAACTATAAATAAGTATAGATACTCAAATATAGAATTATTTAAACTATAAATATTATACTCTAGTAGACTTTTAGAATTAAGTAAATAAAGATATTTAAGAGAGTTATTAACTCTAAGTAATAATATATATTTAGAAAGAAGCAAACCTTTATATATAGTAATAATAGCTAATTAAAAGCTAAGATCTATTATAAAATAAAGTTAATAGGTTCTCGATTCTTAATATATACAAATATCTATAAACTCTAAAAGCTTTAGACTATATTACAAACTTTGTAGTAGAGAAGAAAATAATAGTAGATAGCGATTTTAATATATAATATAAGATATTCAAGCTAAGTTTACCCTCTTTATATAGTAGCAACAAACTTATATAGTAGACTACACTAAATAGAATAGATTTTATAGAAGCTTCTAGCTAAGTAATATATAATATAGAATATATCCTTGATTTTACTTTCTCGAATATCTCCTTTATAACTATATATATTTATATAGATTTATATAGTAGCTCGGATTATAAAACTCAAGTGATAATACTCTTTAGTTATAAATAAGTCTTATTAGATCAGTTCTATTACCGAGTACTAGACAAAGAGCTTAATATATTCGCGGCTCTAGTATAAAGTAATATAGTATTTTTACTAACACTCAGCTTTCAAGCTATAGCTAAAGAGCTAGATATATAAATTAAACTTCTTACTATAAACCTTTAGTTAGTATTAGAGATAGTTAGTAAGCTAGATTGTAGAGATAGTATTTTAACATTATAATAGATATCAGAGTACAAAGAGGTTTACAAGTTACACTACTAATTCTATATAAAATAAATATAGTAATAAGTCTTTCTAGAAACTAGGACCTTCCTCGCAATAATACAAAAAGCTAAACGAGAATATTAGTACTAAGTTCTAAATAATATTATAGATAATAAAACTTTCTATAAAGTAATAAACTAATATAAACTTATACTTAATCTCAAAGCTTCTCTATTAGAAGTAAACAAAGTACTAGTTAAAAATATAAAGGAAAAAGTAGAAATATTATATTATAAAGTACTAAACCGATTCTTGATATCAAATAACTTACAAAGCGACTTTCTAGAAAATTAGACTAATATAAAGTATTTACTATAAAACAAGATAGTCTTGATAAAGAAAGTAGAGCTTAGTATAATCGAAGTTATAAGTACTTCTTTTAGAATTGATTATATTACTATCCGACTTTTGAAAGTATATTAGAAAGATATTAAAGGAATACTATATAATATATATAATCGCTATTTAATACTAAGTTATTACTTAGATATATAGAAGTTAGTAGAGATTGCAATACTACTAAAAGTTAGTAAAAAAGATCGGATTTTAGTATACTTATAACACTTAATAGTATTATTCTGATATATCGAAAAAGAGCTAGAGAGGATTATTACAAAGTATATTATATAGATAATATTTATTTACTAGATATTTAGTTTATAGTATAACAGAGTATTATTAAAATAGTTAGTAATAGATCTAATTATCTTCTTTATATATAATATAAAAACAGCTTTTATAAAAGAGTGTTAAATTACTATAGTTATTATAGATATATAAAATACCTTCGATACTCTCCTACCTCGATAGTTACTAGCTAGAATAACAAAGTAGAGATAGTTGATAACAGTTTTCAAACTAATCTAAAAGTTTCTTAATAAATACTAAATATAAGTATAGTTAGAAAAGATAATTATATTTAATAGTATAATTGTATATAGTACTCTACAAAAGTCTCTACTCTCGCTAATACTTTATATACTTTATTTAGCTAAGCTTCTCAATTAAGATCAATAACTATACTTCGAATATATAAATAATATCTGTCTTTATCAAGCTATTAAATTACTAAACTTTAATATCAAGCTACTTATAATAGATATATACTAGATCAAGTAATAGAAATAAGAAAATAAAATAATATTTATATTAAAGAAACTAGAAATAATCTATCTTTTTAAATATTAAAGAGACTATTCACTAAAATATATAATAGATAATAAATTTACAATTCAGTCTATTATATCGATTAAAACAAAAAGAGAATAATCTATATTATACTAATTAGAAGTCTAGTTCGATTGAAGACTAAACTTTAAATAATATATCTTTAAGTAAATAGTTAAAACTAAGAAAGTTGTTTATTATATTCGCAATCTTACTCGAATCAAAGATAAACTACTAGCTACTATACTATATAAAGCTACTATTACTTATATTCTTCCTTCAATTCTATATAGAATAGAGGCTTAGTATACAAGATACTATCATTCTTTATAGACTAGTAGATTCTTTAAAAACAAGATTATTAGTATAAACAACAACTAGTATATTGATACTATCGACAAAATCTTAATATAAGTAGTTAGAGATATACTATTAATATAAAGAACAACTTTGCTAATAATACTTTTTCAAGATATAAAACTTCTTTTAAAATAGATAGTACTAGAGTAAACTAAGATATAATTTATACTACACTTTTATATAATAGACTTATAATACTTTCTAGTAAAATAGATAAAATCTATTTATATCGATTAATACTACCACACCTATATTCAACACTAAAGCTAGCTAATCCTTACTATACTATACTCTTATCTAATATCTTTACATTTCTCTTCGAGAAGCCGGGAAAACTCTACTATAGACAAAACAAAAGAAGAAGCTATTAAAGCTTTTAAATAATAGTAAACAGCTCTTCTAACTATAAATATTATAATATTCTTAGATAGATTTAAAAAAACTATAAATAGAGAATACAAAGTTGAGTATAACTTTGTAATATATTAAAGTATTTAGCAGATCGATACTAACTACAACGCTTTAAATCTATTATTATATATATTCGATACAAAGGCAGTTAGAATATAGAAAGTACTATAATATACTTTATAACTTTTATTATAATATAGTTTATAGTAAATCTAACTATATATTGATAATATCTTAGTTATCTAATATATCTAAAACAAAGTAGTAATCTTCTTATAGTAAGCCTTCTTATACTATTAAAATATAATAGAAATTAGAAATATAAAAGTATAATAAATATTAAAATATACTAGTATTATAAATAATAAAGCTATAAACATTTTAGCCAACCTAAGAACTAAATAAACTATAATAGAAAGCGACTTAATAGCTAAACTAATAACTAATAGCCTATATTTAATAATACAAAGTATATACAATTATATTTAGATAATATAGTAAGCTAAAGTCCAACTAAAGCTTTTAGCTAACTATAAACATTAGGCTAATATATACTAAATAAAGACGCTCTCGAAATTTAAACTTCTTTATATTAAACTATACTAC
Organism: Clarireedia monteithiana; assembly: GCA_026226035.1. Lineage (NCBI taxonomy): Eukaryota > Fungi > Ascomycota > Leotiomycetes > Helotiales > Rutstroemiaceae > Clarireedia > Clarireedia monteithiana. The sequence continues at coordinate 8,629 of JANHAD010000254.1, forward strand.
TTACTAGCTTTTAGAATAATATATAATAACTTTGTATAATATTACTAGAAGTTCTTATATATAAATATAAATTTAAAATACTTATATAAATACTTGAAGATATTAGAATATATCGTTTATTATAAATAAGTATAATAGACTTTTAATAAATAGCTACTTCGTTTTATTTATCTACTATATAATATAATAGAGAGATTGTAATATTTATAATAGCTTGTTATAAAGTTAATTTACTTTCTCGAACTATTAGAAATAACAGAGTTCTACTTGTATATCTGTCCTTGTTAATATAAAAGTATAGTTACTTATTTAAGTAACTTTCAAAATTCCTCTCCTTTTTTCTTCTTTCCTTCTATTCTCTCTATCTACTTCTTCTTCTCTTTTCTCTCTCTTTTCTTTACTTTCCTCTCTTCTTTACCTCTTTTTTAAGATTGTAAACAACTAGCAGCTCTAGTTATATAAACAATAGCTCTAAGAAGTTATAATAGTAATATCTACTTATAGATTTAAAAGTATTTATAAAGTATCTTATAATTAAAAGAGAAACTCTACTCTCTCTTTTTAACTAATAGAGGTAAAAGCTTTAAACTATAGCGAAAGCTTAACTTACTATATATATAGAATACCTTCTAAGTAAATATTCTATATCTAGTTAGCTTAATATATCTCTATACTCTTCAGGAGATACTAGGACAGTAAGTTTAACTTGCTATCTGATAGACGAAAATAACAACTCTCTCTCTCTCTCTCTCTCTTCTAAATTATATAGAAGTAGTTAAAGTCTAAATACTATTAATTATAATAATTAGTAGTATTATTATAATTTTATTATTAATAAATAATTTATAAAGAATAGATTAATTATAAATAATAGTAGATATATAAGTAATAATTAAAATTAAATATAAAACTTTATATATTAAAGAAAACTATTTAATTATATAAACTTTTATTTTTTACTATCTTAGTTATTTTAATTATCTTAATTAATTAGATTGATTAAAATAGTTAAAATAACTATATTATATATTTTAATAATTAAAAGTTCTATTAAAAATACTATTCTTTTTTTAAATACCTTTATAATAATAAATACTATTTTCTTAAAATATTTTCTACTTTAAAAATATTTATACTATAAGATACTTTTTACTTATATATATTTATACTATTGTAAGTATATATATTATATTATCTAAGTACAACGAATTAACTTTCTAAATATAAATAACTATCTTCTAAATTTAAAGCTTTTAGTTTATATATAATTATAAATATAATATTATCTCTTTTCTATCTTAGTATTATTCTAATATTTACTATATTAATATAAAATATCTACTTAAGTTTTAAATAAATTTCTTAGACTTTTCTTTTTTTATTATATTTTATATTTATATATTTAAGTTTATTAATAGTTGTTAAAATTAATATATTTATAATAAAAAAAAAGGAATTATTATACTATCTTCTTATAATCATTGTTTTAAAAAGAAGTATAAATATTATATTCTTTTTAATAATATTTATTATAAAGAGTATAGAAAAAATAATATTAAAAAGTTTTATAATATCTTTAATATAATAACCGCTACTTAAACTTATATAAATTCTAAAGAAAAATATCTTTAGAAAGAAAATAAAAAGTTCTGTTTAAAAGAAAAAAAAATTATAATTAAAATTCTTTATTTTTATATTCAAGTAAGAAAAACTTAGTTGTAATTTAACAAAATATATAAAAATATTAGAAAGATATTATAATATAATTTGAAAATAATTAAGAAGCTAGAAGTATTTGAAAAAAAAGAAAGACTAAAATAAAAATAAACTAAGTAAACTAAATAAACTTTTTAAATAGCTAATTCTTCTAAAGTTAACTCTTCGATCTTTAAGTTTCTTTTAATAAATAATTCTAAACTAGCTATTTAATTAAAAGCTAAAAGTTTCTTAAATAGAATTTCTTTAAATTCTATAAACAGTTTAAATTCTTAACTAATTTCTATATATTTTCTAAATATAGATATTCTTTTTATTTAATTAGATAATAAAGATTTCCTCTAATATACTTTTAATTTAATATTTCTTCAACTTTGTATTTAGTATTTAAATTAACTAATTTAATTTCAATATATAATATATTTAATACTTTTAATAGTACTAATTCTAAAAGCGAAATATAAAATATAAAATATATATTCATTGTTTTTAATAGTTTAAAATAATAATTAATTAATCTAACTACTTTATTAATTTTAAAAAGTCTTAATTTCTTATAATTTAATTTATTACTTAGTCTTTTTATATTAATATTTTATTTAAAAAAGTAAATTTTATCTTTCTTTTTAAATATTAGTTCTATATTATACTTTATATTATAATAGTATACTATTTATTATATAATAAACTTAATATCTAATAATAATTATTTATATAAGTTTTTAAGATCCTCTACTTTTAATATTCTTATATCTAATTTAATTATATCTAATAATTATATATTATATACTTTTAATTCAAATTCGAAATTAATATATACTAATATTATATTTATTGTAACTACTTCTATAATATTATAAGCGAATTATATAAATAGTAATAATTCTACTTAATTATCTTATTAATAGTTAATATAGTATTATAAATATTATTTTATAATTTAGTTTAAATATTCTATCTAATTATTTATTTATAAATAGAATATTATAAAGAGCTTTCTTTTAATTTCAAATAAGATTATAAATATCTATTAAAATTTTAAAGTAAAAAGTTTATTTTTATTTAAAATAATTTTTATAAATATATTATATATATTAATTACTATTTTTAAAATTATATAAACTAGATTTTTAATAATACTACTTTCTTTATATAAAATTATATATCTAAATTTAATTAATTGATTTATAATAACTAAAATAGAATTATATATTACTTTTATTATTGAATCTTTTAAAAGTAATAATTTTATTACAAAGTTTTATATAATAAACTTTTATAGCTAAGTAAGTATATTTAAAGTTTTAAGCTAGTTATATAAAATATATTATAAAGTTTTATTTTATATATAAATATTATAGTTTTTAATAACTTTTTTAACTATCTTCTTTATTTATAAGAAATATAAGTTCGCTTTAATTTTTATAAATATTTTTATAATTTCTTAATATCTATAAGCTAGTAGCTTATATTATTCTTAAGTAAATTATTTTACTAAAGTAGAAGAGATATATATCTTTTTATAAAAGTATATAATTTTATTTTTAATTATAAATCCTTTATTTAATTAATCTAATACTTATTTTATAATAGAATTATTCTTATAATACTTTTATATTTATTTTTTTAAATAGTTATTATAAAATCTTATTATTATAACTAATTAAGTTAAATTGAATACTAATAATTCGCCTTCTTAATAAAATATTACTTAAAAAGCTTCTTTACTCTCTTTCTAGTATTTTTCTTTTCTATTAAAAATATCAACTTTAGTATTCTTTAATTCTTTAATATATAAGATCTTAAAGTTATATATAACTAATATTTCAATTTATTGTATTTATTGTTAATTGAAAGTCTTAGTAATTATAAAGTAGATTAGATTTTTATAATCTAAATAAACTTAGATTATATATTTAAATCTTTCAAAGTAAACTCTCTATTTCTTAAATATATTGATAATAACTAATAATTCTTTATTATAAATTTTATAATTTAACTTAGTTAGAACTTTCTTAAATAATATACTACTAATTATAACTTTCTATTTTTACTTAGCTAATTAAAAACTATATTTAATATAAAGTTTAATATATTTATCTTAATAGTAATTATTTATTTAAGATTAAAAGTAATTAGAACTAATATTTATATAAAAGCTTGTTTAAACTTATTAAAAGTTTCTTACATTATATTATTTTAATTATATCTAATATTCTTTTTAATTAAATTTATAAAAGATATTATAATTTTCAAGTAATCTTTAATAAATTGTTTATAAAAATTTGTAAATTTTAAGAAAGATTATATTCTTTTAATAATAGTAAATTCCTTCTACTTTCAAACTTCTTTTATTTTATTTAGATTTATTTTAAATTCTATTATATTAATAATATATTCAAGGAATTCGATTTTAATAATATAGAATTTATATTTTAAAGGTTTTAATAAAATATTTATATTTATTAAAATTTATATTATTTTTTATACAATCTTAATATATTCTTTAAATATTTTAATAAAGATTAAGATATTATTTAAATATATTATATAGTAATTATTAAAGTACTTTCTTAATAAGTTGTTAATTAAATATATATATATTACTAGTATATTAGTAAGTTTGAAAAGTATAATCTAATATTTATAATATCTATAATATATATAAAATATTATTTTCTATTTATTTCCTTCTTTAATTTAGATTAAATTGAATTTTATATATTAATTCAATTTTATAAAGAATTTAGCTTTTTCGATTCTATCTTATAATTTACTAGCTAATAATAATAAATATTAATCTTTGATAATAATATTATTAAATTTTCAATAATTAATAATTAGTCTACCTTTCTTATCTTCTTTCTTTAATATAAAGAAAATAAATACTTTTATAAGTAAAGTAGATTCTCTAATAAATCCTTTTATTAAATTCTTATTAAAATATTTATAAAGTAATTTAAGCTTCTTCTTTAATAATAATATAATTAGTAAGAATAATAATTTCTTTTCTTCTTCTAATTTTATCTTATAATCTTAGAGTTAATATTTTAATAAAGTATCTTTATTAGCCTTTTCTTTGAAGATATTAATATATTTTTTATATACTACTAATATATACTTTAATAATAGATTTTAAATTAGATATTCTATATTCAAGATACTATTTACTTTCAACTTTTATAGTTTTTTCTATTATATTTTATACTAATATATTAGTTTTGTAGAACTTTATATAAATTCTATTTTATATTTATATTTATCTAACTTCAAAGTCTTTATAACTTAGTTGATATATAGATTATAACTTCTTAACTATAGTATTTTTAGAATTATTTAATATCTACTTAGTAATATTAAGTTTATTTTTATTTACTTAGAATATTAACTTAGTTATATTATAAATTCTTTTATTTTATATCGAATTATTCTATCTTTAATTAATTATTTATTAGTAAAAGTAAGTTTATATAAAATTGATTTTTTAAGAATTTATAAGTTTACTAATATTATAACTTCTAATATTATAAAATTTTCTATTATTTCTAAATCTATTATTATTTAAAGTATCTACTTATTTATATATACTTTGTAAAAGATCTATTTTAACTTTAAATTAACTTTTAACTTTCTAACTAACTTTTTTAACTTTATTGTAAATTATTTTTAATCGATATAAAATATTTTATAATAAAGTTCTATAATTAATATATTCTATTATATTCTAATTTCTTTGTTTATTGATTTTATATAATATACTTAGCTTTTTATTAAAAATTAGTATACTAGTTATTTTATATAAATATTTTCCTTTTTTTCGATTTAGTATTAAAATTATATTATTCTTAAATATCAAAATATTATTTAATATTACTTTTTTTAAAATTCGATATCTTTAAAATCGTTTTATAAGAATTCTTAATAAGTTTTTTCAATTTTAAACTATTTTTATTTAAAATATTTATTATCTTTATATATTAATTTATAGACTTTATTTACTTTAAATTTAAAAGTTCTAATATAATTATAATATTTGACTATTTAATTTAAATAAGTAAATACTTTAACTTTTTAATTATTATTTTCTTTAATAATCTATTCTTTATTTATTTATAATAAATCGAGTATTTTACTTAATACTCTTTATTTTATATTTAATTGATAATTTTTTCTTAGCTTTTTAAGATATTATTCTATATTATCTTTATTTAACTAGTATATTAAATAGTTATTGTTATAACAGACTATCTATAATAATATTATATAATCAGATTTATTTTATTTAATTATTATATTTATTTAATATCTAAATATATTCTTGTTCTAATAATTATTCTTACTTATTATAATTTTAAATTACTTTCTTTCTTTCTAAATATTTCTCTTTAGTTTTTATTCTTAAAATTTCTTTTAATAATTTCTTACTTAATATTTTAAGAATTTATATTTAAAGTAAAGTTTCTTTTTTCTATAATAACTTTTTTTTTTCTAAGAAAGATTATCTTATAAATTTATAATATCTAATTTTATAAAGTTATTTTAAGTTTCTTCTTTTTAATTTTATTTATTTAAGTTTTTTAAATATTTCTTATTTAATTAATAAAAGTAAAGTTACTAATTATTAATAAAATATATTTTCTATTAGAATTTATATTTATAATTATCAATTCAAATAGTTTCTTTAATTAAATCATTTATATTATTAATAAAGTCTTTATATAAAAGTTTGAGTTTAATATTATTTTGTAAATCTAATATATAATAGTTTAAGAATATTATAATATTCTAATTAGTTTAGTTCTTATACTTTCGAAATTCTATAATATAATTAATTATTAATCTAGTTTATTAAAAAGTAAGTAACTTTCTTTTAGTAATTTATATAATATCAATATCTTTAAATACTTATTATATTTCTTTATAAAATCTTTTGAAATTTTCAAAAATAACTATAATAATTACTATTATTCTACTAAAGTTTAAATTATTTTTAAAGTAGTTAAATAAGAAAGGTTTAATCTATTTAAATACTTCGTTTTTAAAGTAGAAGGTAGTTTAAAGGCTTTTTATATTTTAAGTTATAAACTTGTTTATATTAAACTTGAAATATATTCTAAGTTATAGAAAGAAAGTATTTAACTTTTTTCTATTACTATTATATTTATTTAGAAGTATAATCTTGAAAGTTTTTTAAAGTTTTAACTCTTTTAACTTGTTATTATTATTATTACTATCTATATCTTCTTTATTTATATCGATATTATTATTATAGTTACTTTGAGATATAAAGGTACTAATTAGATTAATAAAAAATATAACTGTTTATTTGATTGAAGATCTAATTATAATAATATTAATACTAATTATATCAATTCGATATAAAAGGTAATAAAGGTATTTAAAATATTATAAATACTTATCTTCTAAATTATATAAAAATAGTTAAAGTTCAAGTATTACTAATTATAATAACTAATAATATTATTGTAATTTTATTATTAATAAACAATTTATAAAGAATAGATTAATTATAGATAATAGTAAATATATAAGTAGTAATTAAAATTAAATATAAAACTTTATATACTAAAGAAAATTCTCTAATTATATAAACTTTTATTTTCTATTATCTTAATTATCTTAGTTATTCTAATTAGCTAGACTAATTAGAATAATTAAAATAATTATATTATATATTTTAATAACTAAAGGTTTTACTAAAGATACTATTCTTTTCTTAAATATCTTTATAATAATAAATACTGTTTTTTTAAAATATCTTCTACTTTAGAAGTATTTATATTATAAAATACTCTCTACTTATATATACTTATACTATTGTAAGTATATATATTATATTATTTAAATATAATAAATTAGCTTCTTAAATACAAGTAATTACTTTCTAAGTCTAAAGCCTTTAGTTTATATATAATCGTAAATATAATATTATATTAAATTAAAGCTTTTTATAAAAGTACTTTATATTAAATTTAAAAGTATATATTTAATATATTTTATAAATTTATTACTTTATATATTAAAATTTAAAAACTATATTATTTATAAATATATTTATTTAATAAAATAGTTTATAAAATTTCAATTATTAAAGTAAATATAATTAAAGTTTTTCTTTATTTTTATAAAATATTTATATATTTACAAATTATTTTAAAAGACTTCTATATAATTTTAATTAATTAATTATTTATTTACTTTAGAATAATTAAGTAGTTAATATAATTAATTAGAAAAAAACTATAATAATTTATATAATATACTTTTATAATATAATTAGTATTTACTAAATCTTTATATTAATTAATATATATTTTATAATATTTATAATAAATAATATAATAATATTTTATAAAGTTGTAAAAGTTTTAATAATTAAAGAGAGAGAAAAAGAGAGAGAGAAAGTTATTATTTTTATTTATTAAATAGTAAGTTAGTTTTACTATCTTAGTATCTTTTAAAGAGTATAGAGATATATTAAGTTAACTATATATAAAGTATTTATTTAAAGAGTATTCTATATATATAGTAGATTAGACTTTCGTTATAATCTAAAACTTTTACTTTTATTAATTAAGAAGAAAAGATAATATTTCTTATTTAATTATAAATTACTTTATAAATACTTTTAAATTTATAAATAAATATTACTATTATAACTTTTCGAAGCTATTATTTATATAATTAGAGTTACTAGTTATTTATAATCTTTAAAAGATATAAAAGAGAAAGAAAATTAAAAGAAAAATAGAAGTAAGTAAATAAAAAGAGTAAAGAAAAGAAAGAGAGAAGAAAAAAAGTTTTAAAAATTATTAAAATAGATAATTATATTTTTATATTAGCGAAAGTAAATATATAAATAGAATTTTATTATTTCTAATAGTTTAAGAAAGTAAATCAACTTTTATAACAATATATTATATAAGAAGATTATATTATTCTTAGAATATTAAATTATAGAACTAACTACAAATTGAAGAAAGTAAGTACTTATATAGCTAGCAATTATATATACTAGTAAGTGTTAGTAGATTAAATATTATACTAGCTTTTATATACGATTTAGCTAGAATTATCACAACTTTATAATAAACTATTATAAATATAGTAAACTCTCTATTAAATTATAAAGTAGATAAGTAAAATAAAGTAATTATTTATTAAAAATCTATTATATTTATTTATAGTAAATAATATATTTTAATATCTTTAGATATTTATAAAAATATTTTAAATTTATATTTATATATAAGAACTTCTAGTAATATTATATAAAGTCGTTATATACTATTTAAAAAGTTAGTGAATAATAGAGTTTAATATAAGAAAGTTTAAATTTTAATAATATCTTTATTTAATATATATTAGTTTAATATTTATAATTAGTAAAAAACTTTAATTATATTTTAATTTATTATATTATTTAAATTTAATTATATATACTTTATATTATCGAGTATAAACTACTAGTTATTAATTTAACTACTAAGTTACTTTCTATTATAGTTTGTTTAGTTTTTAAATTTATTAAAATATTTATAATTTTATTATCTATAATATTAATATATTTTAGTATTTAGTATATCTTTATATTTCTAACTTCTATTATATCTTAATAATATAAAAAAGTTTATTATAAAAAGATTATTACTTTATTTTAGATATATTAAATAATTAAAATATTATTAATATATAATTAGATTTATTATAAATTATATTATAATGAAAGTTGTAAAATATATTATAATATTTTCTATACTTTAATTATCTTTATATCGAATATATATAATAGTAAATTTAATATATTATAACTAATATTAATTTACTAAGTATTTTAATAAATTATAAAATTGTATTCAACTTTATATTTTCTATTTATTATTTTCTCTAATCTATTTAAAAATATTATAATATCTATAATTAGAAAAATAGTTTATTATTATTTAAAAACTTTAGTAGTTTCTTCTTTTATTTTATTTATAATAAAGTTCTTTTAACTTTTTAAAGAGAAGTATAAAGATATTAAATAGAAGTATAATATAATAAAGATTAGTTAATTTTAATATTAAATATAAATATAATAATATTAATTAATATAAATAAACTTCGTTTATTTTATTAAAAAGTATTATAAGTCTATTATATAAAAATATAGTATAAATTATATTTTAATTTACTTAAATATTATTTATTTTAATAAAAGCTTTATATTTTAAAAGAATATTATTAATAAAGTTATCTTTTATATTAGTAGTATATCTCTAATTATTTATATTAAAATTTTATTAATAATATTAATATATTAGTTATTCTTTATACTAATAATTTTATTTTTAAGAAATCTACTAGCTTGTAAAAAGTAGTAATACTTTATATACTAAGTTTCTATTTTATATAAAATTAAAAGGAGAATATAAATAATAATAACTTTATATAATATAGTAGTTAGTAACTTATCTTTGATTTAAGTAAAGTTATAAATATAATAGATAATTTTTTTAATTTTAACTATTTATTTAAAGATATATTATTTGAAGTTTAATTTTTAATCGAATTAAACTTCTAGTTAATATAATATAAACTACTTTCTTTCTATTTTAATTATTATAATAAGTCGAATTATAAGTTTATTATCTATTATATATTTTAATAAATAGTCTTTTTAGTATTTAAAAAAGTATATTATTTTCAATTTTTTAAATATAAAAGTTATTTTATTTTCTTATTTTTCTTATTTAATTTAATATATATTTATTATAAGTAGCTTGATATTAAAGTTTAATAATTTAGTAACTTTATAAAAATAGATATTATTTATATATCTAAAATATAACTATTGATTTTAATTAAAAAGCTTAGTTAAATAAAGTATATAAAGTATTAATAAAAGTGAAAACTTTTATAAAATATTATATATAATTATATTATTAGATATAATTATCTTTTCTAATTATACTTAAATTTAATATTTGTTAAGAAACTTTTAAATTAATTTAAAAGTTAATATTGATTATCTTTATTTTATTATTCTAGCTAATAACTATTAAAATAAAAGAATATTAAAAATACTTTATATATTTATAATAATTATAATAATCTAATATCTTTTTATAAAAATTATCTTTATATTATATATAAAGAAGGTAATTAAATTTATTATTAATTATTTTAATAATACTCTATTATATTATAAATTGAGTATTTAATAAATAAATACTATTTATATAATATATCTTATAATAATCCTTTCTAACCTTTTTCTAATATATAAAAGTAATATAATTAAATATTATAAATATATTAAAGTCTAATCTTTTTTATTAACTTTTAATAATATTATAATCTTCGCTAGCTTCTATATATCTAAGTAGTAACTTAGTATTAAGTAGTGATTATATATAATATATAATATTTTTTTAATATTATTCTAATATATTTTCAAAAGTTAAATAATAATATAATTAGTTTTAAAGAAAGTATTTATAACTCTGATTATATTTAATTCTATCTTTTTTATTAAAATTGTTTTTTTCTATAATAAATATCTTATATTAATTTAATTCTTTAAAAAATTGCTTTGAAGATTATCTGTAATTAAAAAGTAGTTTAATACTTTGTAATATAGTATTTTTACTTTTTCTTTTATATTCTTAATTAGTATTTTATTTACTTTTAGTAAAAAGGTTTTAAAGTTAAATATAAGTTTATACTAATTTATTATTTTATAAAAAGCTTTATTATCTATAATATTATTAAAGATTTAATATTAGTATTCTTATTTAGTTTTTTATATTATAATAAAGAAAGTCTTTATTTCTAAGAAAGTATATTATTATATTTAATTTATATAAGATTAATAATATAATTTATAAGTTTTCTTATATTTAAATATTTATTATAATACTAAGATACTACTTTTTTAATCTAGTTTTCTAACTATTTTTAATACTAATTGAAAGTTTATAATAAGAAGTTTTATTTATATCTTTAACTTCTTTATTATAGTTTAAAAACTAAATATTAAGAGAAGTATTATACTACTTTATATTAAAACTGTGAAAATATTAAATTTCTTATTTAGTATTTAATAATAAAACTAATCTAATAAGATTTATTTATAATTAAAAAATATTATTATTTAGATTTTATAATCCAAGCTATTATATAAATTTGTATAAATATATATAATTGTAAAAAAGATATTTAAAAAAGTGAGATTAAGAATATATTCTATATTATATATTATTTAATTAAAAGCTTTTATAAAGTTTATTTTATTTAATATAATTTATTATACAAGTTTGTTATTATTATATAATAAAAGTGTATTTAGTTTAAATATTTTATATTATATATTAAAGTTACTACTTACTATTATTTTTTTTATTATAAGGTTTATAATATAATTTAAAGTTTTTAAAGTTTATAAATATTTATATATATTAAAGATCAAAGAATTATTAACTTTATTTTATAATAAATCTCGACTTTTAATTAGTTATTATTATTATATATAAAAGCTAATTCTTTTCTAAATATATATTATTATTTAAAGTTAATAGTACTTTTAAATATCTTTATTTATTTAATTCTAGATATTTATTATAGTATAATATTTATAATTTAGATAATTTTATATTTAAGTATTTATATTTATTTATAATTTTTATAAATAAAGAATATTTATTTTCTTCTTTAATATAAAATATAAGATAATAATATAATATAGTTATAATCTCTTAATATTAGTTTAATTTATTTAGAGATTATATATTTATAAAAAGTAATTTTACTTTTATTATAAATAAGAGATACTATTTATTATATAAAGTATATATCTAATTTTATTTCTTTATTTAATAAAGAGAGTTCACTTTTACTATTAAATATAATATTTTATATTAAAAACTATATTAGATTAAAACTTTTATATAAAACTACTTTATATTAAGTTTAAAAGTATATACTTATATTTTATAAATTTATTTCTTTATATACTAGAATATAAAAATTATATTATTTACAAGTATATTCTTTTTATAACGATATATTGTAAAAGAAGATTATATTATTCTTAAAATCAATAATTAAAAAGTTAAAAGAGTTGAAGAGCTTTAAAAGCTTATATATATATAGAGGTCACGTGAGTTATATACTTATAGTATATATATACTAAGTATTTCAAAGTAGTATCTTAAGATATTAAATAATAAGATAAATATAATATATATAAATTGTTGATATTTATAATTTAAACTATCTAGATTATTATATTATTCTTCTTTTTAAAAAAACTTATCTTCAAGTATCTTAATTCTATTAATTCTAATTAAAAAAATTAATAAACGAATATAAGAATATTAGTTAAATATAAAAAAGTTAAATAAATATAAAAATAAAAGTAAGTCGATATTATTTATAAATCTACTATTAATTATATATTTAGTTATTTAAAGAATTACTACTTCTATACTAGAGTTATAAGATAATCACTTTTAAGATATTTATAATTATCTTTATTTATTTAATATAAGTATAACTACTTTAAAAGTTGTATTAGAGAACTCGATAATATAAGATTTTCTAAGTAGAATATATTAAGTAAATATAAAGTTGTTTTAAAGTTAAATACTTTATATTATATTAAATTAATATTATAGTTTAACTATTATATATAATATTCTAAAGATTAATAATATTTATAATAAATAAGGATTTTCTTTACTTTCTATTTCTTTTTACTAATTATATTAATTGATAATAAAAGTTTATTAACTTAATTAAAAAGTGAGTTATTTGATACTTTTCTTAGTTTGTTAATAAAAAATATAGAATATATCTTTATTATCTTAAGCAGCTTTAATTTAAAAAAATAATCAATTTTCTTAAGAATCTTGAAATATTTACTTATTAAGAAATCAAGCTTTTTAAAAGAATATTATATAAATAGATATCTTATATTCAATTAAATATAATTATTAATATTAAAATCAACTAAGTAATATAATATATTTATAACTCGAATTATATATTTTTATATTTTCTTAATTACTTTATAAGTATATTATAATACTTCAAAGTTATAGTAAATATATATATAAATATTATTAATATTAAAATTATCTATTAGAAGTTTTAATATAACTTTATTCTATATTTAAGTATATTATAGTTCTCAGTTATATAGTATTTTAAATAAACTTAAATTACTAAGAGAAGTATATAATAAAATCAATTAAATATAATTTATTATTAAAAGAAATTTAAACTAATCGTTTTAATAATAGTTAATAAAAAATCAAAGTCTTTTTTATAAATATTAATTATAAATCTTAGTTTAATTATTAGTTTATAAGTAGTTAGTAGTTAAAAATTTAATTTAAATTTCTAAGATATTATTAAACTTTTTTTAAAAAGTAAATATAAACTAAGTTTTATAATTAAAAAGTATTATTATAAGCAAACTATAATATTAGTAGATATATTAAAAGTATAACTAAGTTTATTTTCAAATATTGATTATCTTATAATATAATATAGTAATTGTTTATTTATTAAAATAATTGATAATAATTAAGATATTATTGAAATTATATTTATCTTTATTAAAACTATAATAGTCTATTATAATATATTTCTAAATATAAATAAAGATTAGTAAAAAGTAAAGTAATTTTAATATCTTATTTTAAAGAATTAAACTTCTATAATAAGTATAGTAATTATAAATATAAATATATATTAAAGTAGTAAATCTATATTAATAATAGAGTTTAATAAATAAAAGAGTAGTTTTTTTAATATTAAAATATATTATTAATACTAAATTATATACTTCATAAATAAATAATATATAAAGATTCTAAGTATTAAAAATAATAAAGTAATTATTATATAAGATTAAATTATTTTTAAAAGTTAAGTAAAAGTTATTATAAGTAACTTAGATTTTTAAGCTTTATAAGCTTTTTAAGTTATAATTAGTTTTAAGAAGTTAGTTAATAAAAAGAGTTGAAAAAGTAAAGAAATTATTAATATTAAAAGAGATAATATTAATTAATAAAGTTGGGAATTCGTTGAAAATTCTCAAGTTAATTTAATTATTATATAATAGTTGTTATAGTTTATCTTACTTCTTTTACTTATTTTACAATAACAGTTTATTAACTTTATAAGTTAGTATATTTATAAAAAAATTATCTTTTCTAAAACAATATATAATCAAAAAGTTGTAATTAATAAGAAGTTTAGTTTATCGAACTTATTATATATTTAAAGATTTAATAGTTATAAAGTATTCTAAAGTCTTATAATTAGTATAAACGCGGATTTGATAAAAAGTCAATATAAGTTTAATTCACTAATTACTGAATAATTTAATAATTACAAGTATTTCTTTATTATATACTTTATAATTCAACTTAACTAACTATATTATCTTTAAAAAGAATATTATAAAGAGTTAGTTATTATTATATTTTTACGAAAGTATACTTATTATAATATTATTGAATATATCTATTTCTAATATATAAAAAAGAGAGTAATTATAATATTAAAGAAGTAGTATATTTATTAATATTTACTTAAGTATATCGAAGGTTAATTAGTAACTTTTATTAAAATAAAAAAAAGTATTAACTTTAATTAATTTAATTAAAAGTTTAATAATAATATTGAAATTATAAATAAAATATTTATAAAAATTATAAAATCTAAGAAATAATTATATACTTTTTATTATTATTAAATAAATTTATTATTATATTATAATAATCTTTTTAAAATCTATTTTTATATTATTAATTAAAATAATAAATTTTAAATATTTAATATAAATAATATCAAATTTATATTTTTTAAAATCAGTCTATAATCTAATATCTTAAAGATATTATAAGATTAGTTTAATATAAGTTTAATACTTAAGTATATCTTTAAAATAGATTAGAATATTATTAAGATATATAATATAAAAAATATTTAAATAATCAAAGAGAATATTATTTATATATTATTAGTAAGTTATAAAGTTGTTAATTAATCTAAAAAGTATAACTTTATATTTATAAGTATTATAGTAAGTATAGAATATAGTATATTCTTCTAAAGTCGAGTTTATTCTAATATAATAGAATATTTATTTAATATTTAGTTTAGTAAAGATTTTTATATAAGAGATTCAAATAAAAGTCTTATTAATAAGTAAAAGAGAGTAGTAATCTTTATAAGTAAATATATTAAGTATTTAGAAGTTAATATAAAAGTATAATAATTTATTTAACTTTTTAACAAAGAGGATTAAAGTAATAAAAAGAGTTTAACTTAGTTTAATAAATCTTTTAATTAGATTCTTAATAAGATATTTTTTAATAATCTCTAACTGTTTAATCGATATCTTATATAATAGACTATAATAAAGTTTATTTTTTATATTTTCTTCTAAAGTAATCTTGTAATTATAAAGTTAGTAAAGTAGTAAAGTATTTAATTTAGATTTAAAGAATATAGTTGAGAATTCTAAATATTTATTAAAAATTAGAAACTTAATATTAATCTTAAATAGAAAGGCTAAAGTAGTTTATTAGAAATAAAAGATAGAATAAAGTTGTTTAAATAATAAAAAAGTAGCTTCTTTATTATCTTTATTAGCTTAATATTCTTTAAATAATTAGTTGATTTTGTAAATTAAAGTAGTACTAAGTTTATATTGATTA
This sequence comes from Clarireedia monteithiana, assembly GCA_026226035.1. Lineage (NCBI taxonomy): Eukaryota > Fungi > Ascomycota > Leotiomycetes > Helotiales > Rutstroemiaceae > Clarireedia > Clarireedia monteithiana. The sequence continues at coordinate 25,083 of JANHAD010000254.1, forward strand.
TTATAATTATAGAGTATATAAAATATAGTTTTTAAGATTATATATAAGTTTACTAATTATTTTAAGTAACTAACTTAAAGTTTTTAAAGAAGTTTAGAATATCTAATAGTAATAAAAGATTAGTTTATTGACTTTTATTTAAAGTAAGTTTTTATTATCTTAAATATATAAACTTGATTTTATATAAAAATCTTACTTAGCTTAAAAAACTGTAATATAGTTATAGTAAAAATCAATTCAACTTTTTAATTTATAAAATAAAGTAGAATTTCTTCTACTTTTATATATTATAATATTATTGATATTTTCGTTATTGAAGTAACTAAGTAAGTATTAACTTGTTATTTTTAGTATTTATCTAACTTACAATCTTATTAATTAATATCCTTCTAATATTCAAAGTCAATTTTATAAGAATTGAAGTTAACACAAGTATATATTATAAGTTGAAAGTATATATAATTAAGAGGTAAGTTTATAAGTTAATATAGTTAATATTGATTATAATTAAAAAGAATTTGATTTTCAAAAAGCTATTTCCTTTTAAGAATTAGAGGATATATAAGATAAGTAATTAAAAAAGAAGTATAAGTTTATAATCGACTATTAATTAATAAGTTTAAATAAATATAATAAGAGATTTCTTAACTTTATCAATTATTATAACTTTTAACTAATAAGAAAGTCTTTAATTTCTTTATTACAACTTTCTAAATCAGATTAAATATTTTAAGAAATATAATATTAATGAAAACGAAGCTATTTACTTTAAAGTCAATAAGAGTTTTAATTTGAAATAAATATTGATTTCTTAATAGTATATAAAGAAATATTATATACTTTCTTCTAAATAGCTTTATTAAATCTAAGTATTTTATATCTTTTATTTTACTTAGTAGAAAGTCTTTTACTAAGTATAATCTTTTACTCAGTTATTAATATTATAAGTAGTAGTAATAGCTTTAACTTTATACTAATCCTTTTATTTTTACTTATTTATTATATCAAAGTATTCTTCTTTTTATTCGAAGAAGTTAACGTCGATAGTATTAATATAATAAAAGATAATATTATAAGATTGATTAATAATATCTTTAAATAGAGAATTATCTTAAACTTTATTTTAAAAGATAGAAGTTTGATTTTTTAATATAAAGTAAGAAAGTGTCTTTATAAAAATAAAATTAACTGATCCTAATAAAAGTATATAAGCAGAGTTAATTCTATAATTTAAAAGAGGGTAGTTAGTCTAATTTATAATAACTTCTTAATTAGATTTAATCAAAGTATTAGTAAAACGATATAAAAAAGCGAATATTATAAAAGAAGTAAATTGTAATAGTTTTAACAACTTTTTAATATTATTCTTTTATTCTATAAAATTAAAGTATTAAACTAACTCTTCTAAAGTAGTAGTCTAGTATTAGATACTTTCAATTTGATTCTAATAATAATTAATAAGCTTGTAAGATAAGTCTTTGTAAATTATCTATTTAAAGACTAATTTAATTGATATTAGAATATAAAATTATTAATAAAACTCTTTGAAAGAAGATAAAGAATTTAAAGTTGTTATATATAATATTTAATATTTAATTTCAACTTAAACAACTTCGAAGTTATTATAAAATAAAGTATATAACTTTTTAACTAATTGTTTAATAGATAAAAAAAGTTCTTATAAGAATAATCTTTTAAAATAATTTAAAGTAATACTTTTAATTTAGTCGCTTATATACTTACAAGTTTAATACTTATTAAAGTATATATATATAATTAGTTGACTAAAAACTATATACTTTTAAAAAAATAAAAGAATATTTAAACTATTATTAAGCTTATTAGTTAAGTTAATAACTTGAGGAGAATATTCTAAATATTAGCTAAAAGAAGAAAGTTTATAAGTAAATTAAATATATAAAAGCAATTTAATTAGCTTAGTAACTTTTTTAATAAGTAGATTAAAAGTAATATTTATTTTAGTAAATAATCTTCTTAGTTAAAAGATAAAAGTTTAGTATTCGATTATAAAGATCGACTAGTTTTATAATTATTACTTTTAAAAAAAGAAGATCGAATAAGAAATAGTAGTAATATTAGAAGTAATACTAAAAGAGATTTAAATAAAGATTAGTTCAATGATTTATATTTATTGTAATTTTAACTATTTTTATAATTCAACGATTAATTTAGTTAGTATTACAATATTATTATTTATAGAAGCTAATAAAGATCTTTAATCTTCTAACTATAATAATTAAAAGTCAACTTCTTTTCCTTTCTCTTTTCTTCTACTTTTTATATTAATATAAGAACTTATAAAAATATTATTTACAAATTTGTTTATCAAGTTGTTATTATAGTCTTCAAGTTAATTAAAAGAGGTTTTCTTAAAAGAAAAGATTATATTAGATATAGAAGATTATTATTAGAAAGTCTTATTATTCTTCTTGAATATAGTAAATTTAATATTCTAAGAAGAAGATATATTATCGAAAGGATTAGTTAGAAGAAGTGATAATAAAAGTAAGTAGAAGTAAAAGTAGATAAAAATAAAGTAAATTAAATATAAATACTTTTATTACTCTTTAATAAAATAAACTTTCTTTTTATAACTTAGTAGTTTTCTAAGTAAGGAGGATTATTAGTAAGATATTATTTAGATAGCTATTAGTTAGTTAGAGAGATTAAAAAGAGTTGTTAATAATATAATAATATATTATAAAGGAAGATTATATTATTTTTAGAATTAACAATTAAAGAGTTAAAAGAGTTAAAAAGCTTTAAAAGTTTATATATATATAAAAGTTATATAAGTTATATATTTATAATATATATATACTAAGTATCTCAAAGTAGTATCTTAAGATATTAAGTGATAAAATAAGTATAATATATATAAATCACTAATATCTATAATTTAAACTATTTAGATCGTTATATTTTTAATAAAGTAATTTATAAAATCTTAATTATTAAAGTAAATATAGTTAAAGTTTCTCTTTACTTTTATAAAGTATTTAAATATTTATAGATTATTTTAAGAGATTTTTATATAACTTTAATTAATTAGTTATTTACTCTCTTCAAAATAACTAAATAGTTAATATAATTAGTAAAGAAAGAATTATAATAATTAATATAATATACTTTTATAATATAGTTAGTATTTATTAAACTTTTATATTAATCTATATATATTTTATAATATCTATAATAAGTAATATAATAATATTTTACTAGATTATAATAGTTTTAATAATTAGAATTATATCTTTATATAGTTAATTATCTTTTGATTTCTTATATTATTTTATTTATATAAAAAAGTTAAAAAGAATAAATAGGTTTTAAGAAAAAGATAATTTAAATTATATATTTTATATATAAATTCACTTTATATTAAAAGAGATAATAGTTTATTAAAACTAGTTTAGTTTATATAAAAGCTTTTTTTTAATTAGCTTGAAAATAACTATTATTATATATCGAAGTAAGTTTAATATAGTAGTAAATATATTTATTATTATATAATTATACTATTTTTCAAATCTAATTATTAATATTCTATTTAATATTCATTTAATAATCTTAGTACTTTTTTATATAAAAAATAGCTTTTAGATTTAAATATTTATAAAAGTAATTATCTAGCTAATATAAATAAATATAATTATTAGAATATTTACTAAGATAAACTTTTCAATTTATTTATATAATACTTAGTATAAAGTATAAAATTATAATTTATTAAAGAATATTTATCTTTTTATTATAATAAAAATATATTTATTATTATTAACTAAAAGTAGTTTACTTATAAATAGAATTAATAAAGTAATTACTATAATATAAATCTTCGTTAATTGAAAATCTATTTTTAAGTTTTTTAAAGTTTTTATTATATTTATAAAGCTAGCTATTTTAATATTTATTTCTTTTCAGTTTTATATTAGTATTAAGTTTTAGTTAGTAAAGATATTATTACTATTTATATCTAAAAGAAATATAATTAGAAAACTTACTACTTTATTATTTAATTTATATACTATAATTTTTTACTTTAAGTTTTTATATAAAGATACGAATTTATTAATATTAATTATAAACTTATTTATTATTATATATTAAAACTTAGTTTTTTCTTCTATTATATATAAATAACTACTAATAACTATTATTATTAAATTGTTATTTGAAGCCTTTTTATTTAGTTTAAAAACTAATAAAAAAACTATATTCTTAATAGCTTTCTACTACTTTTTTAAAAGATGTTGAATATATATATTTAAAGTTAATTCTTAATTCTAAATAAAATTAGAATTTGTAAATTATAATAAATATTAAAAAGTTACTAATAATTCTATTTTTATTACTTTTTCTAGTTAATAGTAAACTTTATAAAGAAAATAATATATATTTATTAAATAGTATAAATTCTTTATTAAACAAGTTTAATAACTTAGTATATTATTAATATATAAATATAAGTTTTAATAATTAGAATTATATTTTTATATAATTAGTTACTTTTTAATTTTTTAAATAACTTTATTTATATAAAAGAAATAAAAAAAATAAATAAGGTTTAGAAAAGAGATAATCTAAATTATATAATTTATATATAAATTCACTTTATATTAAAAAAAGTAATAATTTATTAAAACTAGTTTAGTTTATATAAAAGTTTTGTTCTTAACTAATTTAAAAATAATTATTATTATATATTAAAGTAAGTTTAATATAATAATAAATATTTTAACTATTATATAATTATATTATTTTTTAAATTTAATAATTAATATTTTATTTAATATATATTTAATAATTTTAAAATTATTTTATATAAAAAGTAACTTTTAAATTTAAATATTTATAAAAGTAATTATTTAATTAATATAAATAAATATAATTATTAAGATAGTTATTAAAATAAATTTTTTAATTTATTTATATAATATTTAATATAAAGTATATAATTATAATCTATTAAAAAATACTAATCTTTTTATTATAATAAAAATATATTTATTAATATTAATTAAAAGTAGTTTATTTATAAGTAAAGTTAATAAAGTAATTATATTTATTCTTTTTAATATTATTATAATATAAATCTTTATTAATCAAAAGTTTATTTTTAAGTTTTTCAAGATTTTTATTATATTTATAAAATTGATTACTTTAATATTTACTTCTTTTTAAGTTTATATTAATATTATATTTTAATAAATAAAAGTATTATTATAATTTATATTAAAAAGAAATATAATTAAAAAACTTACTACTTTATTATTTAGTTTATATATTATAATTTTTTATTATAAATTTTTATATAAAGTTATAAATTTATTAATATTAATTATAAAAATATATATTATAATATATTAAAGTTTAATTTCTTTTTTAATTATATATAAATAGTTATTAATAATTATTATTATAATATTATTATTAAAAGCTCTTTTATTTAATTTAAAAACTAATAAAAAAATTATATTTATAATAGTTTTTTATTACTTTTTCGAGAAATATATAATATATATATTTAAAATTACTTTTTACTTTTAAATAAAGTTAAGATTTATAAATTATAATAAATATTAAAGTATTATTAATAATATTATTTTTATTATTTCTTTTAGATAATATTAAACTTTTTAAAAAAATAATATATATTTATTAAATAGATTTAATTAGAACTTTTTATTAAATAAATTTAATAACTTAATATTTTATTATATAAATATATATTTTATCTTATAAAACTAATTTATAATAAAAAGATTTAAAATCTTTTATTTTATTAAAATATTATAACTTAGTTATATAATAATTAAAAAGACTTTAAACTTAGAAAATATATATATTATTAAAAATTTAAATTTTAATATTAATATTATAATCTATTTTACTTTTAATAAATTAAAATTTTTAATTATAATATATTTTTTATTTATAATATAACTTTTTATTATTAAATATTTTATACTTCTTTTTATTTTCTCTTTTATTTATTTTTATAATAATTTAAATTAAATTATTATAATAATAATTAAAAACCTAATATATATATATTCTTAATTATATAATTTATCTAATTATATATAATCTTTTAATATATATAAACTTTTAAAATCTTTTAAATCTTTTTAATCTTTTAATTATAAATTCTAAAATTATTTAATATTTTTATTAATAATCTTATTATATTATTTATAATTTAATTTATTCTTTTAATTATATTAATAATTTATTAAATAATATTAATATTTTAATTTCTTCTTACTTTTAAATCTTTTTTAAAATTCTTTAAATAATAAAAATAAATTTATTTTAATATTATTAATAAATAATATTATATTTAAACTTTTTATAAATCTATTTTCATATCAAGTTTTTAAAAGATTTATTAAAATATTACTATATTATATATCTTTAAATTAAAGTTAATTAAAATATTTTATATTAATTAAATCTTCTAATTTACTTTCTTATAATATTTTACAAAGTATTATAATTATTTCTAATATCTAAAATACTTTTAAAATTAATTAAATATAATATTAAGTAAAAAATAAATCTTTTATAAACTTTTAATATTATTTCTTTTCTTTTATATTATTATTTTTATATAAGTTTTTTATATTATTATCTATTTAACTTAGTTAAAATATTAATATAAACTTTAAATAATATTATTAAAGTAAAAGAAAAGTTATTTAAAAAAGTTATTTTAAATTTATTATTAAATTTTATACTTTAGATATTATATTAATTATTATAATAAAGAAATTAAAATAAATAGAAACTTAGTTTATTATATTAATAAATTAAATAAAAAAGTAGTTATTATTTTAACTAACTATTAAATATAATATAATTTATATATTATAACTATTATTTTTATATTAATTTGTTTTTGTTTTATACTAATATAATTTAAATTTATATTAATCTAATTTAATTCTAATTATATCTAATTATATATTATTTAAAATTCTATATTTAATTAATAAATTTTTAAATAGTAAATAATTAATTATTTATTTATAAAAGAAGTTTATTTCTATTTAATTTAATTAATATAAATAGTAATTTATTAATAATAATATTAAATTAATATATATATTAAATTAATTAAAAAATTTAATTTTATAATATTATAAAAAACTATATATTTAAAATAATATTACTTTTAAATAGACAATTAATAAAATTATTAATTTTCTAACTAATTCAATTAAATATTAACAAGTTTAGAATATATATATTTATTTTATTTAATTTAAAAATTAACTTTTTAAACCTTTTTACTAATAATTTAAACTTTTTATAAATATTATTAATAAGATTGATTTTAAAAATAAATATTAGAATTTAATTAAGAAATTTAATAATAATTATTATATATAATTATTTATAAGTTATTTTAAAAATATTAATTATAAAGTTGATATTAAAGTTTTTTAATATTTTAATATAAATAATATTAATATTATAATATTTAAATAAATAAAATAAACTTTAATTAAAATAATTATAATTATAATTAATTATAATAAATAAATAAAAAATTTCTATTTAAAGTTAATAAATTTTTTAAAATTAATTTAATATTTTTATTATTATTTAGTTTATATATATAAATTTATTAATTTTATTTATAAATATATTATATTACTTCTTTTCTAATTAAAAACTACTTTATTAATTTAATTAAATAGATTTAATAAAGACTTTTTTATTTTTTTAAATTAAATTTAAACTTTATATTATATTATAAATAAAGTTAAATATAATATATATAAGAATATAATAAAAAATATTATAAAAGAAAATAATATATTATTAAAAGTATAAACTAAAATTATTATTTATATTAAATAGTAGAAAATAAACTAAATAAAAAATAATATTTAAAGAAAGATTTTTTTTATATAAATTAAAAAATATAAAATATTGAAATTTAATTAAATTAATAAAAATAAACTATATAATAATATTATATAAATTAATAAAAAATAATATTTCTTATTAAATTAAAGTTTTTATTAACTTCAAAGTAAATAACTTTATATTAATTAATATTTCTTTTCTATAATAATTTTATTATACTTTTAAATTAATAATTAAATATTTAAAAACACTTTTAAAAATTAAAAAATATAATAATTAAAATAAACTATTAATTATTTATTATTATAACAATTCAGATATTTAAATTATAAATATTAATAATTCGTATATATTATATTTACTTTATTATTTAATATCTTAAAATATTACTTTAAAATACTTAGTATATATATATATAAGTTTTTAAAGTCTAACTTTTTAATTGTTAATTCTAAGAATAATATAATCTTTTTATATAATATATTATTATATTATTAATAATTTATTCTAATCTTTTTAACTAATTAGTAGTTATCTAAATAATATTTTATTAATATCTTTCTTATTTAAAAAACTATTAAATTATAAAAAGAATATTTATTTTATTAAAAAGTAATAAAAGTATTTATATTTTTATTTACTTTATTATTATCTATTTTTACTTCTACTTATTTTTATTATTATTTCTTTTAACTAACTTTCTATTAATATATCTTTTTTTTATAATATTAAATTTATTATATTTAAAAAGAATATTAAAACTTTTTATTAATAATTTTCTATATCTAATATAATTCTCTTTTTTAAAAAAACCTCTTTTAATTAGTTTAAAAACTGTAATAATAACCTGGAAAATAAATTTATAAATAATACTTTTTTAAATTTATATATTAATATATAAAGTAAAAGAAAAAAGAAAAAAAAAGAAATTAATTTTTAATTTTTTTAATTAAAAGATTAAAAATCTTTATTAGCTTTTATAAATAATAATATTATAATATTAACTAAATTAATTTTTAAATTATAAATATAATTAAGATTATAATAAATATAACTTACTAAATTAATCTTTATTTAAATTTTTTTTAATATTATTTTTAATATTATTACTATTTTTTATTTAATCTTCTTTTTATAAAAATAATAATTATAAAACTAATTAATTTTTATAATCGAATATTAAACTTCTACTTTTTAATTAAAAAGATTATTTATTAAAATATATTATATTTCTAATCTATTTATTAAGAAAGTTATAAAATTAATTAAATTAGTTTTATATATCTAATTTATTTATAAACTTTCTTCTTTTAATTAATATTTAGAATATTCTCTTTAAATTACTAATCTAATTAA